>JASTUL010000075.1:0-36149 GCA_031125485.1 Saccharomycopsis javanensis
TTTTTATTTTTTTTTTTTTTTTTTTTTTTTTTTTTTTTTTTTTTTTTTTTTTTTTTTTTTTTTTTTTTTTTTTTTTTGATTTTTACTTTAACATATCTATACATCATTACACATAGCCTCATATATTACATACTATAAAATACTTTTTGATTACTTTTATTGTGAAATATCTTCTTCTTATATATATAAATATATTTAATCTTCTATATTACTATTCAATTGAATTTTTTTTTAATGTTAAGCACATCTTGATGTTTTAATATTAGATGTGTTTTACATCTTTCTTGAGAGCAAGAAGTTAGATGAAGTTTGCATTAGGATGCTCAGAACTGCTAGAAGGATACAAAAAATTTTAGAGTAAGTGAAAGAAACAAATTAATTCGTAAGAAATGCTAGTATCGTTTCAAAATGCTTTGACTGTTGCTTAATATTCAAGTTGTTTGGAAAAAAGGTATTGGCGGACACTTCCAATCAGGAGACTAACTAGATTGACGTGTGTCTATTCTTACAACATATGGTTTTTTCATCTACCTAAAACTTTCTAAACGTATGACCGGTTTACATATTATATTCTCCAATACATACTTTGCCATATATATGTATTTATAAGTGCTTGATTCTAATTGACTGTATGTTGCATTTGTTGACTGCTTGCCATGAGACAATGGTTCTGGTATTCTGCTCTTATGTAACGTGATCTTTTTTTCTTCTCAGGTGACAGCCAATCTCTCTTTAAGACGTTACTAAAAAGAATCTAACACCTAAACACCTTAACGGCAGCACATTGTGACGTTGAAGTACAAAAATCCTAACACCATAAAAAAAGTCTCGTGAAAAAGTGTCCCGGCGTGGGGGAGGAGAAATGTGACCTAATGACAACCAGAAATGCGTGATTAGACTCAATAGGAGGTCCCGGAAAGAGGGGACAGTTGTTGTGTAACATGAAAAAAAGACAAAAAATTAAGCTAAACATGAGTACGAAGAATCTTTAGTAATATTCATACCGACGTGCGTAGAGACCTTCCGAGGTCAGCTCATAAAATGTCGATGGAAAATATTCCACAACAATAAATGATTGATTCAAGTGTGTGTAATAATTTTAACACATATTTAAACAGCGAAAAGTCCGCCATGATTGCTCAATTGATTTGCTTTTTGTAGTTTCATTCAATTTACATTGTTGTTGTTGTTTTTGAAGATTTTTTTTTTTTTTTTTTATTTCAAAATTAATTTTCTAATTGTCAGAATTCGATTTCAATTGTCGACTAACAATAAACCGCTAACGAGTTTTCAATTCAGAGACTTTCCCCAATAAATTCACATTACAATATACAATGGCTATCACTAAGATCTTTGCCCGTTACGTTTACGACTCCAGAGGTAACCCAACTGTTGAAGTTGACTTGCACACTGAAAAGGGTTTGTTCAGAGCAATTGTGCCATCTGGTGCTTCCACCGGTATCCATGAAGCTCTTGAACTCAGAGATGGTGACAAGTCTAAGTGGCTTGGTAAGGGTGTTCTCAAAGCCGTTGCTAACGTTAACGAGATCATTGCCCCTGCTGTTATCAAGGCTGACTTGGATGTTAAAGACCAAGCTGCTTTTGACAAGTTTTTAATTGACTTGGATGGTACTGAAAACAAGTCCAAGTTAGGTGCTAACGCCATTTTGGGTGTCTCTTTGGCCGCTGCCAAGGCTGGTGCTGCTGCTAAGGGTGTCCCATTGTATGCACATGTTACTGATTTAACCGGTACCAAGAAACCATTTGTTTTGCCTGTTCCTTTCCAAAACGTCTTGAACGGTGGTTCCCACGCTGGTGGTAGATTAGCTATCCAAGAATTTATGATCGTTCCAAATGAAGCTGAATCTTTCTCTGAAGCTCTTAGAATTGGTACTGAAGTCTACCACCACTTGAAGAGTGATGCTAAGAAGAAGTATGGCCAATCTGCTGGTAATGTTGGTGACGAAGGTGGTGTTGCCCCAGATATTCAAACTGCTGAAGAAGCTTTAGATTTAATCGTTGGTGCTATCAAGGATGCTGGTTACGAAGGTAAGGTTAATATTGCTATTGACTCTGCCTCTTCTGAATTCTACAAAGACGGTAAATATGACTTGGATTTCAAGAACCCAAATAGTGACCCATCTAAATGGTTAACCGGTAAGGAGTTAGCCGAATTTTACGTTAAATTAGTTAAGCAATACCCAATTGTGTCTGTAGAAGATCCTTTTGCTGAAGATGACTGGGAATCCTGGGTTCACTTCTACTCTCTTATCGGACAGGAACAACAAATTGTTGCTGATGATTTAACCGTCACTAACCCAAAGAGAATTGCTACTGCTATTGAAAAGAAAGCCGCTAATGCTTTATTATTGAAGGTTAACCAAATCGGTACTTTGACTGAATCCATTCAAGCTGCCAATGATTCTTATAAAGCTGGATGGGGTGTTATGGTTTCTCACAGATCCGGTGAAACTGAAGACACCACTATTGCTGACTTAGCTGTTGGTTTAAGAGCCGGTCAAATTAAAACTGGTGCTCCTGCCAGATCTGAAAGATTAGCCAAATTAAACCAATTGTTACGTATTGAAGAAGAATTAGGTGACAAGGCTATTTACGCTGGTAAGTCTTTCCACAAGAGTGCTGCCATCTAGGTGAGTACTTGTTTGATATATATAGTTTGTTTTATACTTTAAGTTCTCAGAGTAAATTTTTTATTTATTTTAAAATGATGTTACATAATTGCTACAATATTTTCTTGTAGTTGAATTTATTTTGTAAAAATTGATTTTGAAACTTGTTTTTTTTTGTCACAGTTTTTGCGAGACAGAAAATATGTCAAAAAAAACAAAAAGAAAAAAAAACTGAAATTCTTTTGATGTTGAAAGGCTGAAAAATTCTATTGCATAAAAGATATGCGCAGAAAGTTTGTTTTCATGGGAGAAACATTAACATGCCGGAGAATGAAATATCCAAATCATAGTTTCCATAGAAAGCAGTTACTCACTCTGACAAGATTAATGAAAAAAAAAGGGGAAGAGAGAGAGATAAAAGTATATAATGCCTGGCAAAAAAATCCTATGGAATATTTACAGGTAATTTGAATTTATTTCATAAGACCCAATTTGAACATATATGTGAAATAAGATTAATTCATTCCAAATATCCAATATATGTTATTTCTGTGGAATTTAATATTATCTATGAATTCTATGCTCGATTCTCCTAAAGGAACTTTTATAATTCCACGCCTCAAGACTCGTTTGCTTGAGCTTCTAAAGAATCTTCGTCGTCTACCTTGTTTCGTAAGTCCTGTAATTTTCGAAGCCAAATTTCTGTTACCATCGGTAGTAACGTTATTGCTATTGTTATTCATAAATCTATTGGACATGTTAAAGATATCAAACATTGAGATAAGCATTTTTTGGAATGTTTTATTACTGTTACTTGATCCTTTGTGAGAGAAGATTTCAAAGGCGGAACCATCTTCTATATAACCTTTTCTTAAATATTGAAGAACTGCATACATGATTCGCTTGATTCTACGTTTCTTTGATTCTCTAGGTTGTGGTAGTGATCGCATTATGAAAACTGTATGATTATTATTTATTATTTACTTTTTTGTATTATATTTGATGTCTTGTTTATTTTTTTTTTTTTTTTTTTTTTTGACTGTTTTCTGGTTGTAATCGTATCTATGTTTTGTAAATATTACACATATATTTGCACATATGTATGTATGGTAGACCTTATGAACGATATAATTTTTTTTCTCTTTTGAGATTCTTGTTTAAACTTGTCTATATATATAACAATATTTTCAGTTTAACTATTTATTCAAAAGAGTGCTTACTTCTGTAAATATTCATTGGTTTCCAATAATTAAAACTTTCGAAATATATTGATATTGCGATTTTAGCGCTGAGTCGAGAATCATAGCTGTAAAAATAGTTTTTTTAATTGATGCACATTTTGCTTTTCTTTTCTTGTTTTTCCGTTTAACCGCCTTCCAACTCATCAAATGATAGATAACATCTGCAGTTTAAGTGGTGACTAGGATATAGAAAGGACAAATAGGAAATTAAAACAGAGAATTTACATCTCAACTTGTACTTTTCTTGTATACATTTAATTTTTTTTTATAACCTTTTCATCTAGATTATTTGAAACAAAAAAAATAGTGAAATAAAAAAGACTTCGAGAAGATTAATTGAGCTAAGTAAGGTTGAAAAATATCAGTAGAATTAAATAGGATTGGAGGTAATCAGGCACATAAAATCAACAAGTTTGGACAAAGTCATATAAAATGCTGTTGGAAGTTACACTTTGTCCTCAAAAAGACCAAAGAGTTCTTGACACCAGCTATCAAAACTATCGCTTTCTCATTTTTTATTTTTTCGTTGTTTTTCAGTCTCTTTGTTTTTGGTCTTTTTTTCTTCGTTTTATATCTTTTTGTATTTTGCTTTATAATTATATATTATGGTTGTCAATCGATAATCCCAAGACTCTTAAAAGCTTTCTCTGAAATATGGATCATGCTTAATTCACGTGATTCATGCATTTTTATACATTTTTTTTGGTCGCTTAATTCTTCTCAATCAACGGACAAAAAGATAACGGCAGAAAAAATTAAGAAAGTATTGCAGAAACCTTAGATAAAACGCCAACAAAAATTTAACAGAGTGGTTACAGCTGATAAACAGAAAGATCATGTGAAATTCATTCATTTCTTTTTGGAGTTTAACCCCCCCAAAAAAAAAAGAAAAAGCCAAAAAAAAAGATACCCAATATTGATCGTATAATGAAATTTATGAATCAGTTATTCAGATTTTATTGGCATCTTTCTTTCTTTTCTTTTGTTTTTTTCTCTTCTTTCATTGATATTTGGTTTTTTCCTTATTTTTGTTTTGACTTTTTTTTTTTTTTTGCCATTTCACTTTATTTTTATTTTTCAATATAATTGATATTGTGATAAATACCACAGTAAGACAATGAAAGTAACCGAAAAATTAAATGCTAGCCAGACAGCTGATCCGGGAAAACCTACATTCTCTTTCGAGTTTTTTCCTCCAAAAACAGATCAAGGTGTCCAGAACTTATATGACCGTATGGATAGAATGTATAATCTTAGTCCTGCATTTGTAGATGTCACTTGGAATGCAGGTGGCAAGGTTACAAACAAGAATCTATCCAACGAGATAATCAATGTTTGTCAATCCGTATTAGGTTTGGAGACTTGTCTACATTTGACTTGTACCAATATGCCCGTCAGCATTATCGATAAAGCTTTGGAAGAAGCCTATGAATCAGGATGCCAGAATATTTTGGCTCTAAGAGGTGATCCTCCATTAGACACTAAATTGGATGAGAACCAAAATTTTGTTCATTCAGGCGATTTTAAATATGCAAAAGACTTGATCAAGTACATCAAATCCAAGTATGGTGGCCATTTTTGTATAGGAGTTGCAGCTTATCCTGAAGCACATCCTGAAGAAAGGGATATAGATAAATTATTGGATTATTTAAAAGAGAAAATCGATGCAGGAGGAGACTTTATAGTTACTCAAATGTTTTATGATGCTGATCATTTTATTGATTGGTGTAAATTGGTAAAAGCTAAGGGAATTGATACTCCTATTTTTCCCGGTATCATGCCAATTACTACTTATGCGTCATTCATTAGAAGAGCTAAATGGTCTGACATTAGAATCCCTCAATTCTTTTTAGAAAAATTGGAACCTCATAAAGAAAATGATTTCAAGATTAGAGAATTGGGTTGTGAATTAGTAACTGAAATGTGCAAAAAAATTTTGGAAGCTAAAGTGGTCTCTCATTTACATTTTTATACCATGAATTTAGAAAGAGCAACAGTTATGATTATGGATAAATTGAATTTAATAGATGATTATTCAGGCTCAAATTCATTCACATCTCAATCTTCTGTTCCTTGGAGAAAATCTTTGAATCCTTCAAGAGCTAATGAAACCGTTCGTCCGATTTTCTGGAAAAATAAAAAATTCAATTACGTGTTAAGAACTCAAGATTGGGATGAATTTCCAAATGGTAGATGGGGTGATTCCAAGTCTCCGGCTTTTGGTGAAATTTCTTTATTTGATGGCTCTTTATTACGCCATTCCCCAAAAAGATTGTTAGAATTATGGGGTACACCTTCAACTACGCAAGATTTGTCTCAATTATTTATTGATTATTTGAAGGGCAAAATTTCTATGTTACCGTGGAGTGATACTCCGCTCAATTCAGAATCTTCCAGTTTGACTTCAAGTTTAATCAAATTAAATGAAAAAGGAATTTTTACAGTTAATTCTCAACCTTCTGCTAATGGAATGAAGTCGAGTGATCCAATATTTGGTTGGGGTCCAAAAAATGGATTTATTTATCAGAAACAATATTTAGAATTTTTCTTAAAGAAAGATTCATTGAATGATTTACGCACTAAAATTGATCTAGTCAATAAGTCAATCAATAATATTAGCTCGGATTTTATTTTAACTGATGATTTAAAAATCTTAACTTACTTTGCTGTCGACAAGCTTGGAAATTTTGAATCTAATTTGGATAATGATATGAATGCAAATGCAGTAACCTGGGGAATTTTCCCAAATACTGAAGTTATTCAACCTACCATTGTTGAAAAGACTTCTTTCTTGGCTTGGAAAGATGAGGCTTTT
The DNA here is from genome assembly GCA_031125485.1 of Saccharomycopsis javanensis. Taxonomy (NCBI): domain Eukaryota; kingdom Fungi; phylum Ascomycota; class Saccharomycetes; order Ascoideales; family Saccharomycopsidaceae; genus Saccharomycopsis; species Saccharomycopsis javanensis. The sequence continues at coordinate 6,687 of JASTUL010000075.1, forward strand.
AGAATTGCCGAAGAATGGAGATTAATATTTGATGAGAATTCAAACTCAAAAGCATTGTTGACAGACTTGATAGATAACTATGTTTTGGTTAACATTGTTGATAATGATTTCGTATCTGTTGATAGAATTTTTCAATTATTTGAAGATCTTTGACTGCTAAAATCAAAAAAAAAAAGCTAACAATGTAATTAATATTATTTAATTAAACCGTTTAATTTTCTTAGCATTTTTAACTTACCACACTATTTGACTACTACTTTTTCAACACACCACTTTATTATTTTTTTTCCATTTATCTGTTTTTATTAATACTACTATTATGGTTCAACGGCATTTCTTTTATTGTTATTATTAGTTATATTTGTTAATATTTTTTTTTATTTTGTTAAATTTTTTTTTTTATCATTATATCTTTTGTGATTTCGTCTTATTATAAATCACTTCTTTTATCATATTGGAGAAAATTGATTGTCTTTTTTCTTCAATCATACTTTTGTATATAATTATATAGCATATCTGGTGACATCAACTGTTATCGAAATATAAACATAGACATCAACTGTCACTCATTATACATATATATTTACAACTAGAAAAATGCAAATCAAATTATGAAGAATTAAACGTTCAGAGAAATAGTTTTCCAGCTTGAATTTAGTTGTACGATTTTATGCATGTTGAAATTTCTATTTCCTAATCAGTTAGAGCAAAAGCAAAAAAAATAAAAAGTGCTGCTTAAAAAAAAAAAAAAAAAAAATTACAAAAAAAAGTAAAAGCACATCACCATTGATTTGAATTTGGCATCTTAGTAATAAAATTGTTCTTCTCCAAATAGTCAATCTGATGTGAAATGAGCATGAAATCAAGCATAAAGATGATATCAACTAGAAAACCTATAATAGTTATTATTGGAACTACTGGGGTTGGCAAATCCAAACTTTCTATAGATTTAGCTACAAAATACAATGGAGAAATAATTAATGCGGATTCAATGCAAATGTATGAAAAATGTCCAATCATTACAAACAAACATCCAATAAGCGAGAGAAAAGGAATTATACATAATGTAATAGGCCATATTCCTTGGAATGAAGAATATTTCATTCATAGGTTTCAACATGAGGTTCTCAAAGAAATTGAAAATGTGTATCAAAAAGGAAAGGTGCCTGTGATTGTAGGAGGTACAAATTACTATTTACAATCATTATTATTTAAAAATAAATTGATACAGGAAAAACAACGAAGCAACCCAAATGGTAAAGACATGGATGAGCAATATATGAATAAGGAGGCTGCTACCAAGCTGAGATTGACCGAAGAGCAGTTGAAAATACTTTCCGATGAAGAGCACCTTTATGAGAATCTACAAAGAATAGATGATAAGATTGCGGAGAAGTATCATCCGAAAGATACAAGAAGAATTAAAAGATTATTGGAAATTTATTTTCTAACTAGTGAGAAGCCTTCTAAGATTTTTGAAGAGCAATTAGAACAGGAAAAAGGCGCACAATTGAGGTATGATACTTTAATATATTGGATCTGGTCAGAACAGGAAATATTGGACAAAAGGTTAGATGATCGAGTTGATACGATGTTTCAAGAAGGAGCTTTTCAGGAAATTGAAGAATTATATGAGTATTTTAAAGAGAAAAACGTCCAAGATTGTACACATGGAATATGGCAGGTTATAGGTTTTAAAGAGTTTCTTCCTTGGTTTGAATGCAGAGAGGAAGATAAAAAGAAAGTTTTTCTTGAATGTATGTCGAAGATGAAACAAAAGACTAGGAAATATTCAAAAACACAAATTAAGTGGATTAAAAATGTATTAATTAGAGACCTTGAGAAAACTGATAAGAACCGACAATTGTATTTGAAGTTGATTAATGCCACAGATTTGAGCGTTTGGAACACGGATATTTTGACAGATAGCTATGCAACGTATGATAATTATATCGAACAGATAAATCATGATAAGGTGAATAGAGTTCAAATAGATATTCCTAAAGACGTTAAAAAGATCTTGTATAAGGAAGATCCAAAATTGACCAAGAAGAAACACATTTTGTTGCCAGAACACGACTTGAAGTTACTTAAGAATAATGGTGATGAGGGAAGAAAAAAATTTATATGCGATATATGCGTTGATAAACAGACGAATTCAAGTTTAGTTCTATTAGGAGAAGATCAATACAAGTTTCATTTAACGGGCAGACGTCACAAATCCAATATAAATAGACAAAAAAGAAAACGAGATTATGAAGAGTGGGTCAAACGCGAAATGGTGAAATCAAGTTAGCGGGTGAACATATATACATAATCAATAACTAAAAGAATATTCATAAATATTTATTCAACAAACACAAAAACATAATATATATATAACTTTTATATAACAAATAGCTTTTATGATGATGAAATATAAACATTCAGAAAGCATTCATAGTGTAATCATGAGTAATTCCGGGTGTAACACTGGCAATAAATTTTAAAAATATAACTAAGTATTGATCTACCCTTACGACATCTTCTGTATCTTCATCATTAACGTTTTCCCATTCTTCGTCAGCGTTGTCAACCTCTTTGGTGTTCACATGTTCATCTTCATTATCTTTTAATCCAAGGCGACTAACGCCCTTTACCAAATTCTTATTCGATTTTCTGAAGCTTGCCATTTGTGCTCGATTCATCAAAACTTTCATTACTGTAGCATGGCGACAAGGATGGATAGACACAGATGTAGTATTCTCCAAAAAAGGAGCCTTCTCTATAGTAGCGGTTTTATCTCTATAATCACTAGCTATGTCTTCAAACATTTGTTGCGGTGTCAATGGTATTCCATTTGAGTTGTATCCTACCAAATACATTTTTGGTACTTTATATGATGTAGAATATGATATAAATAAGTCATAGGTTCTTTTGTTGGACATATCTGTAGTAGATAAGTCGCCAACCGGTTCAAAATCATCATCATCTATGTCTTCAATATCTTGATCATTTATTTCAAATTCATTGTTCTGAGGTTCTTCAACTTTGCTATTGTCTGGTGGCGATATCGATTTATTTGCAATATTCGTAGAATTTTGTTTTTTTGAAATAGTCCATCCCTCGCTATTTTCATCAAAATCGTTTTCTTCATCTTCAAAATCGCCACCTACGTCAAGATATGACATTGCTCTTTGAAGAGATGGTACTTTTCTAGTAACTAAAAACTGTTTATCTTTGGGCAAGAAATTTTTCTCAAGACTAGTGTTGGAACAAGGAGACCATTGCCAAGTTGGGAACTTGAAAACTAAGTAGTCACCAGCTAAAACAAATTCTTCAGGTGTGATTTCTCCCGTTTCTTTGAATGTTGACACATGGGAAACAGGTGTGAGATATTCTCTAAGAGAGGAAAATGTGGATCTTAGATTGTTCATTTTTTGGGTTAATTTATCTGAATAGTTTGAAATTATATCTGATACTCAGGAAACCGTAAACTGTGTATAAAACTTTAAACTTTTTATAAAATCTTTAGAGATAATATGATACTAATCCTTTTTTTTAGTTATTTTTTTATATAAGATAAGATTACTGTAGTTACGATTATTTTGTTAATTCTGGTATGAAAACTGTTTATCACGTGTAAATAAAAGGAGAAGAACAAAAAAAAAAATAATCATCGAGGATTCACTTCCGCCAAATTTATACATTAAATAATTCTAAAGAAGATAAAGAGAACAAATATCGTCCATATAGATATATAATATCCTCTAAGTGTAAGTCCAGTTCAATATAGCAATAAATAGCGGATCAAGAAGAATGCTTCACAAATATTGTTTACCGCAATTTCCACAGCATGAAATCTGTGCCAGTATATTCGAAGATGTTAGTAACTTGGATGAGATCAAACATGGTGTAGTATCAATAAATCCTAGTTACAACTACTGTTTCATAAATGCTGCTAATATTGTCAGTATTGATCAGTTGAACAGCTCTATTAGCAAAACTTTAATTAATTATGAATATCCAAGCAATAGCAGCAACAAGAAATTAAAAACAAACTCCCTATATGCTGAGATATTACTTAATCTATCACCTAACAATAATATTGTTGATTCTTTAAATAGATTCGGAATATCTTCAAAAAGTAAAAATCTTATAATATTAAAAATATATGAAAATGAAAAAGCCAGAAAAGATGAGATAACTGAAACTGGCGATTATGAGAATTTATTAAAAATTTTAAAGTTTAAGAAAGAATTGATATTTAAAAATGAGAATTTATGCTTTGATCTAAAAACTGTTAAAAAAAATTATAAGCTAACAGCAAACACCATGATGGAAGATAATCTTGAGGAACTATCTAATTTATTGATAGGCATCATAATGTTGAAAGATTATTGACAATGTATACGGCATTAAAATAAATTCTTGTTATTATTTCATTATTTGAATTTTATCAATATTCTCATAAATGAGACCAATTGTTGCTTTTCTTTTTACTTTTCTTTTTTTCTTAAAAAAAATTGGTCTACATAAGGAATAATTGGAACTTTATTAGAATCCAAACTACATATAATCAATAATTCTATATATTGAAAATACACATTAATAAGAATAATAAAAATAACCAATAAAAATAAAATACATAATATAAGGGTAGAAGAAAAAGGTATTATTATACAATATACTACAATATGTGATTGATGAAGATAATCCAAACCAAATAATTTTTTTTCAAAAAAAAAGCATTTCTCAATATTCAGAGTTGATCATAATTTTAGTGAGCTTGCTTAATTTGAACTTATAATTAGTTAAGTCACGTTCTTGGACGATTAAAAACTCCCTTCCAATATATGCTCTAAACTTAGAAATGTTAAGGGTGAGTTCCTTGATGGGTAAGCCACTAACCAAAGCCCAGAAAGAATTAATCGAATATGTCTCATTATTAAGCTTATAAAATTTTCTATTATGACTTGCAGAAATGATTAAACTAGTTAAAATGAGTCTTCTTAAACATAATTTTTTGGTTTTATAATTATTACTAAAATCCATATGCTTTTTATATTTGGTGATAAATCTCATCAAATAAATATGGGAAATTAAGAACTCATTGATACTTGTTCTTGATCTTGTAATAACTGTCTTGACAAATACAATCAAATTATTCAACATTAGATTATTTTTGTTGTTACAACAAGTATCAATAGGAAATTGGCTAACCAAAGAATTGCAGACAATTCTGATCAACATTAGCATAATTTGATTTCTAGCTACAAGATTCTTTAGATGACTATTAGGACAATTGATTTTTGTAGGAATTTCACAAGAATTATCTTCATTTGTAGCTGACTTTTGGTTGATTTCAGCGGCATCATCTTCATCATTGGTAGAGTTTTGATCATAATCTGGATCATTATTAATGTTTTTTTTATTGTGACCACTATTATCATCATCATCGTGATCATCACGATCATTATTATTGCTGTTATTTTGATGATTATTAGACGAATTTCGGTCATCGTCATTATAATTATTATCATCAATATCACTTTCATCATCAGTCAAAGGTGGCATCTCACTTTCATCATCAGTTAGAGGAGGCATTTCACTTTCGTCATCATAATTAGACATTTGAGGAACTTGAGTATCTTTGTTGTTTGTATCATTGATACGATTAGATAAAAATTGGATTGAATTAGTAACAAATGTTTGCTGTTCTAAAGTTATATGATGCAAATCATCGTTGGATATGTTTGTCAAATGTAACGAATAGTTTTTTCTCAACTTTTCAACAATAGATGAGCTATTGTTGGGAAAATCCTTAAACGATATGTTGCTGTTAAACTCTTTGTGGGATACTAAGCCATCGAGAAGGGAATTATTTTTGGTAAACGGATTTGAATCGTTAATATCGGTGCTATAATCATTGGGAGCAGTTGTAACGGTTGTAGAACCAGGAGAAGTTGATGCAGCAGTAGCAGTAACGTTATCATCTGAAGACGACAGGCTGGTTGAAGGATTAGTAATCTTGTTATTTTGAATAATTTCAGGAAAGTTTCCAATAGCCATGATTTCAAGTCTCACTGTCTAAAATTGGGAGGGAACAAGTCTAAAAAAAAAGCGGCAACAACACGTTGAAAAGTTCGATGTCTTAAAAAATGTATATAATTTTGTTGAAAATTATATTTGTTAAGCAAGGATCGAATTCCTTTACCTAGATTATATATGGTGTAATATTCAGTTGATGAATACAATAGATTTTCTTTGTAATGGATTTTCTTTTATTATTATTCTTGAGATAATATGCATTGATATTTAAATATGCCAATTGTGTTGTGAGGATTTTCTATTTTTACTTTATTTTTTTTAAAGGAAGGTATACAAAACTTTGAACACACAAGCTAAAACATTATGGGCAATGCAAGTAGATTAATATATGGATGGTTTGTAATTAATTAATTGGAATCTAACAAAAATATTGATCTTGAAGATTAATGAGGGTATTAGTGATCAAAAACGAAATGGCAATTGTGATTTGATTTAACAAAACATAAAAAAAAGAACTTTTTGTATTATCGTTTAGAAGCGTTCAAGAACTGCTGAGTTTATCTAGAAAAATAAAAAATCAAGACAATTAATATTAAAAAATAACTAATATTAAAAAATAACTAATATTAAAAAATAATTAATATTAAAAAATCCACTAATACTAAACTATACAACCATGTCAAATATACAAAAGAAAGTAAAATGGAATAAGCGAGAAAAAAAAGGATATTGGACTTTATTTAAATATTGGATTTTTTTTTTTTTATGCTATGAGGTCTAAAAAAAAATTCGCTTTTATTCTTTCCCATATGAACGCCAAATCTTTATAGTAATTTCAAATTGACACAAATAAGAAACGATGAGTAATAATTTTTTTTTTTTCGTTTAGGGGAAGGAGAGAAAATGTCAGTGGAGATATCGATCGCACTAAAACGGATTAAAAAAAAATCAAAAAAAAGCAATAAAAAAATATGTCATGTGATATTCACGTGATACAATTATGTGCCCGGAATAAGTTTAAGTCGCTCATAACCATTTTATTTTAAGGTTTTAAGGTTTATGATTGTTAATCAGAAAAAGAAACAATTTCGGACAAATTCACTCATTTAAATATAATAACGAATCCTCTATTAATCTGAAATTTGTATTTAAAATTGAGATTTATTATGAAAAGTTTCATGTATGTATTTGTTTTTTTATTTCTCTTATTTAAAAAAGAGTCAGAAAAAAAGATATAGCTTATTTCAAAAGTAATTGCGAGATAGAGTTCAACAAAGAATAAAAACCAAAAGAAAAAAAAAGAGCCATACCATAAATATCATTTCGTGTTCTCTCTGTTCCTTTTTTCTTAATCAATGTCTGTTCCTTCTTGTAAAATTCTTTGTCTTCATGGGTTTGCACAAACCGCTACGGTTTTTGCTGCAAAATCTTCAGGGATCAGAAAGATGCTCAAAAAACAAAATGTTGAGACTTATTATCTTGATGGCCCAATCATCTTGACCAATGATGATTTACCCTTTGATGCATCTTCTTTAGGTGCTGGCACTGATACTCAGTTCAGAGGCTGGTGGAAAATCAATAATGATTTTGACATCACTCCTGCCATTGATGCAGTAAAGGCTGCAATCAAGGAACACGGTCCCTTCGATGCAGTAATGGGGTTCTCTCAGGGTGCTGCTCTTGCCCAGTATTTGACAGAAAATATGTCAGAATTAGGTAATAGTAAACCGATTAAATTCGGCATTTATTTTAGTGGTTTCTTGGGTTCAAACAAAAACGTCAACTCCAAATATTTGGCTCATAAAATTAAAGTCCCAACCCTTCATATTCTTGGTGAATCAGATTCCTTGGTTTCTAACGATAGATCTTTATTAATGGCCGAACAATATTGTGAAAATGCAACCATTTTTAAACATCCTGGTGGCCATTATGTACCAAACCAAAAACCAGTAGTCAAACAATGGGTCAATTGGGTGTTGAATGCCATGGACGGTAAACCCGCTGAAGAATTGCAAAACACTATTGAAGCTGTTACTACCCAAAAGAAAACTGATCAACCCATTAAAGAAACTAAAAGTTCCGCAGAAGATAAGAAAAAAAAAGATGCCGATGAATTAGAAGCTTTAGGTAAAGAGATTGATTCTCTTGGTATATAGTTTTTCTGACGAGCATAAACCTGTGTATATTGTGTAATTTTTCAAGTAAAAACTTTATATTATATTAATTGTGATTTTCCTGATATTACATGTATGTTGTGTAATTTTTCTGGTAGAACTCGCAAATCTATACAAACATAATAACTTTTAATCTACAACGAACCACTAGAAAAATAAAAAAAATCTTTTGTTGCTACATACATGTCTGTCGTTGGAAATATACTATATATATACTACTAGATAGTTTTATAACCTCTTATTGTTCACTTTTTTAAACTTGATCTTTGAGTCTAACTCAGTATTCCACACTTCTCCTTTGCTCGCTTCGATCTGTTCTTTTGTCACTGTCTTGGACAAGTATTTACCAAAACATAACTGATTAAATTTACGGACTGTAAAAAAACTGAGTCCTATTCTCAAAGGACGCATCCATGAATAAATGATCATTGCGTTAATGCCTTGGTTCAAAACTATCGGATCAATCGGTCCTACTTTTTCCATATCAGAGATAGTTTCACTGTCGTTTGACTGCTTCAAAATCTCAGTAATTGTTACATGATGTCTTTGTAAAATATCTGGTGAGATAGAACTTTGTAACATATCTGAAGTAGAAGAATCAAGTGGGAAATAATCCAAAATAAACCAGCTTGCAGATAATGGTGCAAGTCCTAAAATTAATTCATAAAGTAAAATGAACAGAAAAAGATATGATTTAGGATTTGTGTAAAAGTAAATAACGTGAGACTTGGCAAATTTAGGTAATCTGCGAAAAATAGCATTTGAATTCAAAGGATGAGTGTCTAAATTTGATGAAGAATTAATTGTAGATTGGGTAATTGTGGATTTCTGTCGAAGGTTGGTTCTGTTGATGGCTAATAAAGATGAAGATATTATCGATTCTCTCTCTAGCACTGAGGGGATTCTTTTAAACAACGTTAACATTCTAATAAATTTCTTTGTTCTTGAAATGATTCTAGTGTCGTTGTATCAGACTTTATTAAAGTAGAATAATGATTTCTTTTACCCAAAAATTATTGAATTTTTGTTCTTATTATTATTATTTTTTATTCATTTATTTTTGTGATCACAATAGATCAAATATTGTTTTGTGATACATATATATATATATTTATATAGTGAAAATAGTTATACAAATCTACAATTTTTTTTTTAATTTTTATTTTTTTTAATTTTTTTTTCTTATTGACTTCAGCTCATGCTTGCGTAACTGAATGCGTTTATTTTGGCACCTAGAAAAAAAAGACATGCTAGAGATATAGAAAACAGGACACTGACTCAATAATTGCCATAATTAAGAAAATGAAATAAATGTTGAACTCTTGATATACTGGTCAATTTTTATGACATTTTAGAATAAAAATAGAAGACTACATCAAGTAGTAGGTTTGCTAAAAAAAAATATAGCATTTAAATAAAAAATACATGAAGAAACCTAACTTTATTTATATTTCCTCAACAAATCTAAAGCAGTAAAAATATCACATAAAATATTGTTAAAAGAACAAATATGAATTCTCAATTTTTTTCACCTATAAACACAAATTTTTCTTATAATAATAATGAGCAAAATTATTCTGAATATAATACTCCCAATTCTCCCTATACAGACATAAATAATTCCATTCCGTCAATTATGGATACAAATAACCGACTTCAAAACCATCTGGAACAGCCGAATATGCATCAGCAACTACACTATCAATTTCAGCCATATCCACATCAACAACTGTTAGATCAGGTCAACAGTATAAATTCATATAAAAATATCTATGGAAGTTCTATAAACATACAAGAATCTGTATTGATACCCAGAAATGTTGTAGAATGTGCCTATCCGCTTTTTGGTTTCGCTTGGAATAAAGATACTGTTTTGGTAAGTACTTTTAAGGAAGATGTGCATAACAAAGTTCATATGATAAAGGAACAAAATAATAATGAGTTTGAATTAGTAGCACTGCTGGAGGATTTACTTTATCCTGCTAGCAAGGTTCTAGGTGACCCAATAGATTCCAACAGGTTTCTTACCAGTAGCCAGACGCTACAATTATTTGAATATAAAGAAGACACAAATACTAAGACTGCAAATGCAGGAAGATCTGCGTGTGGGAAGTATGGAGACATAATAGAGATTGGTAATTTCTCAAATTTTAAGAATTCTGTTCATAGTTTACCACCAATAACTTCGATGGATTGGAATTTGGTGGATACATCACGAGTCTTGAGCTGCTCCGTAGATACTACTTGTTCTTTATGGGATTTAAATACAGGGAAAGTTGTTACTAGATTGATAGCACATGATTCACCAGTTTATGATGTTAAATTTCTTTGCGGGAGCGCAAATGATTTTATAAGTGTTGGCGAGGACGGCTCATTGAGATATTTCGATCTTAGATCATTAGAGCATTCAACTATTGTTTTTGAACCTCCGCCACAAGTCCTAATGCCAAATGGGAAACAGAAAACTTCTGTTACAACTCCATTATTGAGAATTGATACTTGTAAGATAAATCAGTGGATGGTGGCATGCGTACCACAAAGGTCAGCTGTATCTTTAATTTTTGATTTGAGAAAAATGTCAAAGCCAGTGCTAGCATTAGGAGGTCATGATATAAATACTGGATATGTTAACAACATAGCATGGCATCCGAATAAAGAAATGATTTTAACATGTGCAGATGATTGCCAAGCACTTGTATGGGATTTTTCGGTATCGCAACAACATGAAAATTCAGTTTATGAGAATGTTAAAAAAAAAGAAGTTGGTATTAATGGAGGAATAACCACTAATGTGCACGAACTTCCATCTTTCAGATTTCAAGACATCAACTATATCCATGAGATTAATAATTGTGCATGGAACTCCACAGGAGATCGTTTTGGCATTATAAGTGGTAAACGATTCACTTCTGTTAAAGTCTAGGAGAAAAAAAAAAAGAAAAATATTGAATGAATGATTATAAGACCCTACACTGCTGTTACAGTTTATGGCAAACGCTTTTCAATTTCATTATTATATATATATGTATGAATACTAAAATTAATAGAATTTTGCACCAATGACACCTTGCTACTTTTATCATTAGCTTTCAATTATCACAGGAACTCGACGTGGAAATTCGTATGCATGTTAATCAGTTGTATTCATCAAATACCAAAAAGGCATTTTTTAAATGCCATTTCAATAAGTGGTTTCGCTGTTTGCTAGCATACTATATTATATTTATTGTGAATATTTCCTGATATAATTTGAGGGTACTTCTGTATTACAAAAATAGGGAACATCAAGGAATTAAAGACAAATTATTTCTTTGATAATTTATGATATCATCAATAGTTATAATTATGGGATTATTGCAAAACAACAAAAAAAACAGATTTACATGGTGATCTTAGATTTATTCTTAATGAAGAAATATTGAAACAGTTTTCAAATTCCAATCCTTTATTATTTATTTATTGTAAGTGATATATCTTAGTATATTTGTTCTTCTTTTATGCGTAATTACTTTGGTGTTTATATTCTTGTAGATAAAATCGTAATTGATATTGATGTAGTGTAAGTATATATAATCATTTATAAATATAAAACTAATAGAATTTTATATATTGTATATTTTAAAGCTCTAAAATCTGTTTTTAAAAGCTATGGAAGTAGTGCCCTCTGTTTAACATGTTTCATGTTCTTTGCATGTTACATACGAAATTATTTGAAAATTACGAGCTAAAAAGGAATCATACATTTCCTCTAAACTTTGAGTTTATATCGAGAATATACTTAAAATAACAAATTCCTCACTGAATACCAGGAGTTTGTTAGCTTCATTGTTAACAACTAACGAAGAAGATACTCTTTCTACTTTAAATTTACGTGCTTTAGTGATAATATTTTTATAGGAAACATGTGATATGATAGTTTTCACGTTCTATAGTTCTCAACAAAGAAAGCTTTGATTTATTACAACATTACTATAAGTTTTCAATTTGTAATTATATATCCCCTTGGAGTTCCTGTAAATCAGCTATACCGGCATTATTTTCACTACTCAAAAGTGGTTAAAAATTTCTATCAGACCCATATTTTTTTTTTTTTTTAATAGTCGCAAAATTTAAATCTTGTCAAACAATCGAAACGATGACGTACAAGGATCAGATATGGTTTGATATCAATAAATAAATCAAAATGTTAAATGCTCGTCTATTGTCTATTGTTTATGTGTGGTTGATGATTGAATATTTTGTATATGAGGAATGACTTGTTATTCTACACAAGGCATCCAAGTTATCATCTGATAGTGATAAGCCTACCTAGACATCCCGTATTAAACAATTCTTCTTTTTGAAGAAAAATTACTGTTAAATCAGTTATCAAGCATCATAACGTGTATACAAAAAGTATGTTATATTGAAATCCAAACAATTGTATCATTCATATGAGCCAATTAGTGAAGGGGGCTTAAACATTTTTTATATGCAAGTGTGATGTTTTTGCATTTATTGTTGCATCCCTCTTACTTCTTTCAGTTATGTTTTATTTAGCGAGTGCCTTGCAGTATGGCATCAAAGAAAAACGAGGCGCGGCCGCAGAATAAACAGTATGTGATGACTTCTAACATTTATATGATGTAAACACTCAGGACCCCTTATGTTTAATAACAAAGAAATATTTCAATTTTTTATTTAGTTATAGATCTTTAATCAAAACATTTGTCGGTATTCTAGAATTGATTGATTTTGTCGATCCTTAAGTCATTTAAACTTGTGAGAACGAATGGAGTGACGATCTTCAAGTCATTTAAACTTGTGAGAACATAATTTTTGAGTGTCGCTTCTAGAAACCCGTACGTAATAGATTCTATTATTCAAACTAACAGTACCAAAAATTGAAGAATAATTGTCCTTAATAAACTACGATGATGATGTATACAGAAAAAAAAAATAAAGATACTGTTGTGAAGGCGATCGTTTGATATCGCCCAATTAACAATATTGTATAGAAAGTATTGCGATTGCATTGAATTTTGTTCTTTTTTACTTTAGTGTTTTTTTTTCCGCTTCTAAATATTATTTGTTATTTGTTGAGGTAAATTTATTATGGATAAAAATGTCATCAATGATAAAGTCATCCGTTTTAGTGTGTATATGTTACCGAAGTAGAAAAATAAATCTACAAAAACATAAAAAATAGACTTTTTATTGATAAAGCTTTACTTTAGGTTTTTTTTGAACTTTAATCAAATTTTGGATTCCGAATATAAATTTTGCAAAATGCAATAATAGCAGAATGTTTTTGCATTCTAATCGACTTCCCAAATCTTCATTTGCACCCTTGTAAAACAGGGCAAAGATGAGATGACCAAAATTTTAGAATATGCTTCAATTTACATAATATTATGTGGTAGCGAACTTTATTTTTCCCATGGTTGTCATGTCGCACTGCGCTTCTTTTTCTAATTCTGGAATGCATCCATCAGATCTCCCTAATAAAATGAAAGTACAACTGACTTTCGAGAAATTAAAAGTTAGAATTTCAGTATTAGTCGATAATGGAGTCACAGTTTTCTAAAGTAATATAAATGAATGCAAAAATTGATAATTGAATTTATATAAATCGTTGATTATTTCTCTGAAAGCAGATTTAAAAAAAATAATAAAAAAAATCTTTAAAAATTCCGGTATCATTGCATTACCTCCTGACATATTCGCAGCTGGAAGTCATACATAAGTACTTGTTTATATTACAACTGCTGATTTACCAATTTATTACTAGTATTTTTTTTTTATTCAATTTAATTATAGACTTGACTTTTAGATCATTACTTTATTTTCTTTTTTGTTGTCGTTGCTGAAACCTTTGTGGCTTTGTAATTTTTAATACTACCATACAAAAGAAAGAATAAAAAAATAACACACAACCAGAGCTTTTCTTCTTTCAAACAAATGAGACCTTCTTTGCAACCAATTGCATTATCTTCGTCAAAATTTTCACAGATCCATGACATAATGTATGATTTACAAATCATCCAGCAGCCCAAAAACACCAGAGAATCAATTTCTAAGAAAATATATACAGTTAATCACAAAATTAAAACAGAGAAACTTTGCAAAAGGTTATTGAATCCTCATCCAATCTTAATGCTTTCTATTTATGGTAGACTCCCCTCTTGTGATAATAAAAGTTCATTAATAGATCTAACTAGCCATATAATATCTCAGTTTTTCATAAATGTGTCATTAGTCAATGTTGATAATAATTTGTCTTCAAAAAAACTTAAGCCTTCAATCACATCCTCTTCCAAACAAAAATCTAATTATTTAATAGGGACGACTTTAACTTCTGGTACCTTTTATACTTTAAAAGATTCACATAAAACTGTCATAATTTTTAAATTAGATGATTTAGGCGTGATCCGTGATGGAAATTTTAAATTAAAATTCGATTTATTTGAATTTAATTATTTTGAACCGAAAGTTCAATCAAAAAAAATTAACTTCTTATCTCTGATAATTTCTTCTAAATTTACAATATTCAAAGCTAACGATTATTATAAAACCGATAATCAATTACTTATAAAGTCACAAATTCAAGAAGAAATTAAAAATGCAGGTAACAATCCCATAATCAAATACTTGAAATCAATAAAAGTAGTAAAATATGATGATTTAATAATGAATCAAGAATCCAGTGAAGAGAAGGTAAATAGTAAGGTTAATGATATAACTTTAAATAAAAATAAAGTTAACTCCCGAAAAGATATTTCCACAGATTTTATTGAAATTGATCTTGTAGAAGATATTCGCAAAGAGACTCATAATGAGCTTGAATTTAAAGATCCAATAGCCAATATTCCAAGTTCTAACACTTTTGATTTTCCATTAGAATTGCCTCAACTTTTATTTAGCAGTCCAACTAATTTATTTGAGCGTACGGTTTTGGAACCTTCTTCTGCTGGGTCGCCTTCAAGTCAAAAAGCTACAAGATGTTCTACCTTACAAGAACCACTTTCTTTGACATCTTTACCAGTATTTGCGGACTCAAATAGTTCTATTTCATCGTCTAATACAATGCTGATACCTTTATCTGTGGAAAATCAACAAAGTACAGACACAGATTCCAAGACCGAAACAAGAGTGAATAACCAAGGCATTGTGGAAAATAATGCATTTCCGTCATCTTCTCCATCATTATCATCATCACCATCATCATCGTACTCTCCTTCTAGGTCTTATTTTGACCCATCTCATCTTGCTAATGGCAAGAATAAATTTAGTACCAAAAAACGTAATTCTATATCAAAAATCACATATGCGAGTAGTAATAACGCAAGTACTTCAGCTGGAAGTAACAACATCAATTTAAGAAAGTTATCTGAATTTAATTTGATCACCACTTTAGAAAAACATTTTTTATCAAATAATAGAAATCATCAAAGTAGTTTGCCATTAACTAATAATTTTTTGAATATTCACGATGATTGTGAAAATGACT
Organism: Saccharomycopsis javanensis; assembly: GCA_031125485.1. Lineage (NCBI taxonomy): Eukaryota > Fungi > Ascomycota > Saccharomycetes > Ascoideales > Saccharomycopsidaceae > Saccharomycopsis > Saccharomycopsis javanensis. Next base: position 22,380 of record JASTUL010000075.1, read on the forward strand.
ACATCAGTAAAACTCCACCAATAATGAAAACTAATCGCAATAATCCTGAGAACAATATTTCCAACTTTTCCTCTCCTTGTATCTCAGTATCACCAGTATCTGGATATTTTGTATCTCCATATAACCCAGTGGAAAACAATAATCTTTCAAAAGGCGTAGGCTCTAATCTAGACTTTCTAACTAAAGAAGTAGAAAAAGACGACTACAACAAAATTTCCAAAATACAATATGACTGTTCAACTACCATAAAAAAGACTGTTTCTATAAATACGGAAAGCAGCAATTACAAAAAAGACACCAATGAGATATTAACACCAATAATTACGCCAATATCTCCTTTTCACACACAGGATATTGGGGTTAATAACATGGAACAGAATGGAAAGGATAATTTAAACCCACCACTACTATTTGAGGATTTTCAGTTTAGCTTGCTTGAAGTATCAAATAATAATGAATTGCAGGACGGTTTGATACTGTTTGAAAATGGATGTATGGATTTCGATGGCATATTGGAAGATAATATCAATAGTGGAAACAATATTCATTAAAATCAAGAATCTCAAGTTTTGAACTTATACATATGTATATATTTCTATTTTTGCTTCTACATTTTTGTTCATTTCTTTTTTTTTATACACAAATATTTAGAATTTATTATTAAAATGATACTACCACAGTACAAAAAGTTTTTGAATTTAACTCAAAACCAGAGTGAGCGTAAAAGTGTAACAGACTTCGATCAGAAATGTCACTTATAATTTATTATAATTTATGTAGAATGTAACACAAGAGTTAAACAATCCTTCATAAGAAATATCATTAAGGATATGCATGCTCCTAAATTTCCAAATATTTCTTTTGGATTTATTTACCAAAGTTCAATAAATTTTTGGATTTACATGCTGGACTCATTTATTATATATTGAGACAAACTTATATTAGTTTAATACATATTTTGCTATATATTATTATTATTATTCTTATTATTATTCTTATTATTATTATTATTATTATTATTATTATTATTATTAATTGTTATTGTTTAATAGAAAACATGAGACTTGTGGATCATAGATTAATTTTTACTTCTTTTCTTGATCTGAGTTTTCTGTCTTTGTTTCTTCTTTAATTTGTTCGATTGAACCGTTGTTAGCAGCCCAATCCATAAAAGAGCCAACGTAATTACCTCTATGTTTATAACCAAGAGATGCTGCAACCTGCTCGGCAGCTGTAGATCTTATACCCGAACGACAATAAAAGACCAACTGTTTATCAAGTGCTGGTTTTTCCGAATGGAACAAGTTTTCAAATTCTTCTTCAGAAAGTCCAAGGGCACCAGGTGATGATTTGATAGGAATGTTGACAGCGGTTGGAATTTTTCCCAGTTCCGCAAGCTCTGAGGGCTCCCTGACGTCGACAATGATAGTATCCTGAGCAGAATGGTGAAGCTTGTCATCTACAAGTTTTTTCATTAATGGGAAGTCATAGATCTTTGCTTGGTTCTCTTCTGTGCAGTTGAGTTCTACTTTATGGTTAAAAACCATTGCTGATCCATGGATTGTTCTTCTGGCAAAAATTCTAGCGGAACTAGCATTGCCAACAACTACTGGCGATCTCAAAAGGGTTCTGAACATTCTATTTTTATTGGTTTCTTTTCCTTTTTTTTTCTCAAATGGCAGTAATCACAAAGCGACAACAACAATAAAATAAATTTGAATTAAGTTATATAAAAAAAGGCAATTGATTTATCAGTCGATTGATTGCGTACTTTGATTTACTTATAAGTGTGAACGCTTTTGTAACTGTGTATTATATATATATACGTATATATTTGTCTAAGTGTGTATATATATATATATGTAGCTACTATTGATTTTTTTTTTAATATTGATAAAGTGCGGCCATCTCTTATTAGAATATGTTCCTGCAACCATGCCGGACTGGCTGTTTATTATCTGTATTAATCGAAACGATATCTGTTTCTTATTTCATCCGCTGTAACAAATCGATGCTGTTGGGTACATATGCATCAAATTTATTTCGATTTTCTACATTAAAACTGTTCTTGCAGCATAATTACCAAACAAAATATAAAAAAAAAAAAAAAAAAGAACCGCATACGATGAAAAAAAAAAAAAATAAAGTCCGGAAGAAAGAAGTAAAATTAGCAAAAAAGTATGAAAAATAAAAAATTGACGAAACAAAAAAAAAAAAAAAAATCTATGATGTAAGAGATTAATCTAGTGTTTGAATGTCAAGATTGTTGGGTTTACTCATGTTATGGTTAATTAATGTCAGGAGTTTGAAAATTAAAACGGTTTTTAATTTTGTATGTATTTTTTTTTTTTGCCTTCGGATCCATGCGCACCGTTGATCGTAAAGTAATAATTGATATATGTCACTGAAAAATTCCTTCAGACGTTTTTGACACATTTTATTTGTTTCTTTCAGTTACTCTGTGCACCAATTCGATGGGTTACTTCAACATTTTTTATTATTATTATTTTTTTTTTTTTGGTTCTCTAAATATATAGATAATAATAATGAAATAAAAAAATATTAATATCCCACAGGGTGGCACAAATATTGAAAAACCTTAAAGGTAATTCTAAATTTTATCACTCTTATATAGAAATAAATTGTATTTTTATTTATTTATCAATGTAATTATATTTGTGAAATCAAAAGGAATTTTTAAACAATTTTATCAATTAATTTACATTGTTTGGCTTTTACAATTTTTTAAAGTTTTCTTTTTATGAAATATATTTGTTAATATAATTTTGTCTTAATTATATTACTTGAATCCTTTTTTTTCTTGGTCTCTTTATTTCAAAAGAAAGAAAAGGAGTCAGAACCAAAATCAATCAACTATATATAGTAAGAGAAATAAAATGCCAACAACATCAGCAACATATTACGATGATACCGATTTTGTTGATGAAGAAAATCCGGAGTCTAATTGTTTTAATTGTTTTGGTTTTAAAACATTTTTAAAAAGAAGAACAGGAAATGAAAAGTCTCCACAACAATCAAACACCACAAGAAGGCTTTGCAAATTACTAATGAGTTGCAGTTGTTGCAGAAAAAATAAAAAAAAGACAATTGATCAGAATAATGCAATTGGTTTAATAGATAATAATAATAATTGGGTTTACATGGATTCTAAAAATGTAGAAAAATTCAAAGATAAAAATAAAAGATTGAGTCTTTTATTAGAAGAAGAGTTGATTGACCCTAGATTTCTCCAATATAGATACAGCACTCTTATAAATGAAGGACAAGAACAACAAAGATCAGAATTCCCATCACATGACGAAGACGATGGAATTCTGGGTAAAAAGCTGTTTATGAAATTATTGTTATATGCCGAAGAAGAGAGAAAACTCGATAATGTGATTTCAAACAATAATAAACAAAATGTCGAACAAAGAAAAAACACACTAGACCCCGTGGACCAGTATCTTAGACATCATAGCATTGATACATACAACCTGCTGTATACGATTGGAAAAAAAAAAGAACTCAAAATGCGTGAAACCCAAAAGCAGAAATTGGTTGGTAAAAATGAAACAATATATAGAGCCACGAATAGCGATACCAAAAATAAGACTATTGATTTTGATAAAGTTCAAGACACCGAAAGTCTAATTGTATCTCCTCGAAGAAAATCAAAAATTTTGGATATTTCTGATGATGAAGCAAATGAAAAAGATAATTTCTTAACTACTAGTACTAGTAACAAATCTAAACATACCGAGGTTCAATCATCAATAGATGTAACCATATCTGAGAGTTCGACATTTGTAGAATTTATGGATTTTTTGGAAAATATTAAATTTGAAAATTTTGAAACACAACAATGGAATGAAGATAATACAATAAGTAGCATAAATACTGTTAGAAAAACCGCAAATAATCAACCCAATGAAGAAGACAAAAGCATTTTCCAAAAGTTCAGGATAAAATTTTTAAATAAATCAATCGTTCCAAAATCGTTAAAAAGTATAAATAAAAAAGATATCAAAGTAATTGTAAATACCACCGAAGAAGAGGAAGAAGAAGGAAGTGATTCAGATCCGTATCATTTATTGAAACGAAATAAAATTGAATTAAAACCTATCGATATAAACGAAATTACTATGGTAGAAGAATAAAAAAAAGAAAATGAAATAGATGGCTTAATTTTTTGAAATATTTAGACTATTAATCAATTTGAGCAATAATTTTACTCAAAAAAAAAAAAATAATAATAAGTAATTTCTTAAATTTCCAGCAGCAAAAATAATGTATTTTGTTTACTGGTTCATCTTTTGCTAGTTATTCTTTCACTATATTTTACGTATCTAAGATTTATCATAATTATCATTCTTTTTTTTTAATATGTATTAAAGCTAATAGAATACATGTGTATTTAAAAAGCGTCATATGCACCTATCATTAAGATAAACTTATGGTCAAACAAAAATTGAACGACATCAAGTAAACACAAGAAGAATTTAATAGAATGAACTAACAATAATAATAACAAGAAAAACTAAGTCTGCTCCATATATTCACTCCAAGAGTGGATTATTTTACGGAAAATTTAGGTTTCTTATCCATTACACATATCGACGTTACGTTATATCAAGTGGTTGTATCATCCAGCAAGATCCGTTTTGCAGTCAACGGGAGGGGGTTGTAAAAGTACGACAAAATAAAGTAATCAAGCTTAATAAAAACATGCAAAATAGTGGGGTTACGATGATGGCTGAGTCAAGAAATATTTATGATGGTGTCATATAAACAATAATCGAAAGAATAATTAGCATCTGTGGCTTTAATGATTGTGTTTTTTGTTTTTTATTCTTCTTTCAGTGGGGAGCATGGTGGGGCAATGAAATATGTAGTCTGGTGTAGAAGAAAGTAAAAGTATTGGCCAATGGATCTCATCTGATATCTTACAGCCGAAATGTGTACAATCAAAATATTCGGAAAATCTGATTTGTTTCTATTTCATTTATTTTCAGTCTTAGTGCTAATATTAATTGTGTTTTAATTTTGAATTGGCTATATTTACATTTTAATATGGCTGATGCATTTGCGGAGATCCATTGCATAAAATAGTGGAGAATCGAAAAAAAAAGGAAAATCAAAAGACAATATTTTTTTATCAAAAATGTGGAGAATCTGAGACAACTTATCGTCAACAAACAATTCTAGAAGATTTTATCTTTTATTGTACCTTTTTTTAATAAAGTACTTTACAGCTTTATTGGCACATAGTATTTCTTTTCTTTTTTTTTTTTAATCCATTTTGCTGTCCATTTATTACAATTGTCTTTTTTATTAGATAAAGTCTATGCGAATTTCGAGCTGCATGTATGTGTCTATCTATGATTGCATGTTATGGCTAAGTTTCGTTGGACCCTCCGCAGATATAAACAAGATATCTACCAACTCGTAAAAGACTCATCTCAAACAATAAATTTCCAATGAGTCAACAATTTAGGTAAACAAATAAACTTTGCTATATCACACAAGAAACCTTATGCTATTGTTGGCAGAAACGGAGAGATAACAAATGATTAAGTACTCTTCTTGCTGTTATTTTCCAAGCAATCAGTGTTAAAACTATAAATATGATTGATGATAACAGATAAACAAAGTTTAAAAAGCATATTGTCTATGTAGATAGATTATCAGCTATTATTATTGTTATTATTATTATTTCTTTTGAGACTTTCATTTTTAAATTTAGCAATTAGCTCCTGAACTTGTAACACTATGGCTGACACCATCTCTAAACATATGCTTTACTTTGTTTTTCTATCTTTTTGATTCAAGAAAAAAAAGGTCGTATTCAACAACTATTGTAAATAAAAGCATTTGATATATCCACATTATAATTAGAGAAGAGAGTTAGTTAAAATCATTGTACGAGTATATATTTTTTATAAACCAATTTATCTATATTAGTATATAGTTGTAAAATAACAAATAAAAGTAAGCAAATGAAACATCGTTATAAAAAGTAAAAGTAATGCTGATAATTTCGAAATATAATTTCCTTAATCCCCCAAAATAAGTAAAAAACAAAAAAAAAGAATATTCAAAAAGTGTTAAAAAACCCCCAAAATAAAAAAATTAAACGTATTAGATAAAAATAGAAGAATTACTCAGTATTGCAAGACTACTCTGCGTCTCTTGTTCAAACTTACCTCATCACCATTTGTAGTTCTTTCATGATTCTCCTCACTTTTAAAAGAACATGAACAACTAGATGAACAAATAGATCTAGTGTCATCTGCATTTGTTGAGCTTCTTAAACTTGAAGTTGATGATGAACTTGAAGAAGACAAATATGAAATAGAAGATAACGAGGAAGATGAACCATAGCTCGGTACTTCAACATCACCACAGATTTTTCTCTTTCTATCATTGGTAGTAGTATCGATGACACAATTATTATTAGGACAACCAGCAACTCTTTCATTATTGTTATTAATATTTTCAGCATTAGAGATAGTAGTTTTAGGACCCTGTTTCGCAATTTCTCTCCTAAAACATTTGCAACTATTAATTAATCTTTGTAATAGCCTAAGATTTAATGAGCCTCTTTTAGCAAAATTCAAATTCAATAGATATTGGGTCAAAATAAAAAAGAGTTCTTTGCTAATAGGTAAAATATCGTAAAGAATTCTTTTGCCTATCAATTTTGGATTAGAAAGTTTTGGGATCGAGGCATATCTTGCAAAAGTGCCATCTTGTAAAACACTAGCTTTCTGCCAAGGATTTCTCATGCAACTCATATTTATCAAAATTATACCCAAAGACCAGATATCACTAGAAGAGCTAGGGAACATCAACTTTGACATATCGCTTTGATAATGTTTATTTGGTTTATTCAATTTTTCTGGGGCCATATAATAGATGCTACCAGAGCAATGACCACCATTAAAATATGGACAACTTGTGGCTAGCCCAAAGTCAGTTAATAGTAATGTTTCAAAATTATTGCCTATAAGAATGTTTTCTGGTTTAATGTCGAAATGATATACCTGGCGAGAATGACAATAATCGACAGCAGATACAAGCTGGTTGAAAAAGTTTTTGATCTTTGTATTATCTGTTGTCGTGGATGATGTCATGAAGAATTTCTTATCAACTATAAGTTGGAATAAATCGCCATTTTGGAAATAATCCATAGCAATGAAGTAAAAAGTGTCTTCAAGTAAGTTATCATCATTGTAATAATTTACGCGGAAAATTTTTTGGATAGTGACTATGTTTGGGTGATCATGAACTCTTAAATGGTAACTTATCTCTTTTAATGATGCATGTTTTGTATGTAGGAGTTCTTGAAGTGGTGCCGGCAGCACGATGTGAGACAAGTTATTGTTGTTCTTTTTTAGAAGGGTATCGAATTGTTGTTGAAGAATTATTGAAGGCTTTACGGAATTGTAATGCTTATTATTATTTTTTTGGGATAAGACCTTGACCGCATATTGTTTTTGGGTAAAACAGTCTTCCACAAGATATACCAAACCATAGGCGCCTGTACCTAATTTGCGGACGAGTCGAAGATTTTCAGTGAGGAAAGAATAGGACATCCTGCAATCTGATCACTGAAATTTGGCTTATAAGTTATAGCTAACACTATTTATATTGGACACCTTGTTAGTATTGACCAACGATTTGTATTGGTGCTTAGGTATGGTCGACTAACAATTTTATTGGTATTTCTAACTGATCAACGATTTCTATTAGTATTTATATTCAACTAATTGTTTGTTGATGCTTGTTTAGAATACGTATACTTGGAATAAAAAGAAATGATATATCTAAACCAATATATATATTTGGAATGAAAAGAAGTGATATATCTAAGTCAATATGTATATTTGCAAAAATGATGGGTTTATCATCATATAAATATCTATGAAATGATCAGACAGATAATGCTATTTATAAATATAAATAAATATATATATATATGTTAACAGAAACAGGTTTGATCGATTACAACGAATATTCTCACAGCGGAACAGTAAACAAGTCGATCTACGAATAATGACGACTTTGTTGATATATATCTGTCAGATGAATGAATAATCGGTAATACTACATGTTGAATATTCTGATGTTTTGTGTATATGTGGTGTGGCTTGCACGCAATATATGCGGGTACAACAGGCGGAGAAGAAAAATTTGTCGCTTTAGTATGCGAATATTCAGTAGTTGAGTCTGTTTTTGTTTTTGTTTTTATCTTTCTTTTTCGGTTGTATGTGCATATGATTATTGACCGCACGGATTATCTTATGCTTGTTCGTTCTCCTCTTAAGGAGGAGAACCCGTTTCCAATTTTTCGGAACGGTGATGGTGGGGAACAAAATTTCATTTTTCAATTCTTGTGCATGACATGAAAAAGAAAGAGCGAAAGAAATTAAAATAGAAACGGAAATGGAAATGGAAAATGAGGTGCACTTAGTTTACTCATAATAAGAGGAGAGTAAAATTTCCCTACTGATAACACGAAGGGGGGCAGGCGAGTTTACATTCTGGATTTGATCCAGCTAACTTGCTATTGCTGACAATATTGGATTAACCTATTCAATTGTTAATCCATAAACCATTATACATATATTTCCAATATACTAAGTAAGGTTTGACCCTTTTTTTTTCTTTTTTTCAAAACTAAACGATGAGGAAAAAAAAAAGATGCTCACATCCAGACGGACTTTTCCACATTGAATCCAAACATAGAAACACCGCCACATTATATAACATTATAAACCCTTTATATTTTTACCACTATACATTCTTACACCAAGGCTGTGAGCCTTAAAACCAATACACTAAAAAATAGAAAACGAATTAAACATTGCGCAAAAAATATCTATACAAATTATGGGTTTACATTAACACACAATTACATGAATACATAAATACATGAATACATAAATGAATGAATACATAAATGAATGAATACATTATACACATCTAAACATTAAGACAACTTGACACACATTACATTAGAACATTGATACAACTCCACACGCTAGCAATTAGTATATAAAACATCCATACATTTGTCCTTTTTTTTTTTTTTTTTTTTTTTTTTTTTTTCGGAGAGTAACTGTAATGATAAATTTTTTTTTCTTTTTTCCTCACCATTGAAATTGAATTCAAGAAACAACACTGATCTTAATCCTTTTTTCTTACTTTCTCTCCCTTTTAGTTACATATTTTTTTATTTCTTTTTCTATTTTACTAAACTTATTCAACCAATTCCATTCCATCACATATGGGGCGTCGCCTTGCGATTCTTTCTTTATCCTTGGCTGTGCTACGGTACGAGATTGCCCCTGATGGACAAGACTTGGAATTTTTATTCTTCTTGGTTTACTAATGGATTGGAATATCATAATATTTAGTGAAATTGTATCTCCAGTTGATAGATGGAATTTTCGTTTTGAATGAATCAATTGGTCAAAAATCTTTCATACATTTTAATTCATTTTACTCTACTCTTTATGTCATCGACATATCACCAAACCAGTTGTATTGGTTGGCAGATTCTTTTGGTAGTCATTCTGGCTTACCTTTTTCGTTTTTCTGTTCACTTTCGTATTATTTCCCCATTAAATTAGAAATTTTAATGTGACAAAATCTGCTTTTACTGTAAATAACTTCATCTCAGTGGTAAAAGGTGTTTTGTTTTTACAATTGCAGTAATTAGCCTATTGTGATCTTGTTATAATTTAGAAATAACAAGCGATACTGCGATTTTACACAGTATAGTTAACACACAAATTTAAAAATGTTCACAACTCTATTATATCATTTATTTACCAAATAGCTATATTGCACAAAGAGACTAATTACACTATGTATTTATTTTGACCCAAACCATTAATGACAAAAAATTACATTCGCAGATTGCAGTCAATATATTTTTTAAAAAAAATCTCCAGTTAAGTTAACTCAACTAAAATAATATCAAATCAAATTAGACACTCATATACAATCATCCGTAGATATATATCATATACAATCATTCGTAGATATATATACATATGATTTGGATGTTCTCTAAACTTTCTTAATTGCCGAAAATTTTCAAAAATTTAATAACGTTTAAAATAGATTGCCAAATGAAGAAAAAAAATTTTTGAAAAATCATTCTAATAAGAAGGAAAAAAAAAAAAAGAGAACAACTAAAGTATAAATAGTAAAAAAAAAAAAAAAAAAAAAACCATTACACAACTAATCGGGAAAAATATAATCAAAAGCGTGTGCAAAATGAAATAATCAATAAGTCAAATCAAATCAATAGTCTGGGTCAATATTAACTATTTTTGTTTTTTTTCCTTTTTATTTTTTTTTTTTTAAACAAAAGTATATGACCAAGTTTATTTTAGATGAAATATAATATACAAAAGCTTTGAATGAAAAAAGAACTATTTCCGAACAAAACACCAGTAATCGATAGATATTTTTATTTCAAGATAATTACATCATTAATTATTTTTGCCCTAGTATAATTGCAAAATTAATATTTCTTGCTTTCATATAATTGATATTATTGACATATCAAATATCCCACCTAGTTTTGTATCATTAATAGTGAGTTCCTTCTATTTGGTTGATATCAGCAGTTTTCTTATTTCATTCTTTGCTTCTCAAATAATATGGTATTGTTGAAACTCTTATCTACAATATGTGGGATAGTCTATCTAGTATCCTGGGTAAGTATCTTTTGATAATGATATAGTTTTGTTATGCTTTACATGTACAAATATACTGACAATCTGCAACTTTTTTTTTCCTTTTAGAGTACAGCATTTTATCCCACATTATTGATGAATTATCGATTAAAATCTTCGGATGCTATTTCATTGGATTCTATTCTAATAAATGTAGTGGGTTATGTATCATATTTCATCACTATCTACTTACAATTATTCAATAATGATGTGATATCCAGCTATGAAAAAACGTATAAATCAAAACCCATTTTATCAATGATTGATTTCTTTTATGCTACTCATTGTTTAATTTGTATTATTGTAACTTTATTCCAGGTTTTATATTACAGAATACTCAAACAAAAATCTTATCATAATCAAATCCAGCAACTTCAAAAACCAAATGCTAATCATTCAAGTATCACTCTCACAGATTTGAAAAGATTTCTTCCAACCATCTTCAAAAAGGTTGATGCCAAGTTTAGATTCTTAATCATTCTAATTATTGGCATCATCATATATTGCCTTTATTCATCTTTGATTAAAAGATCACTTCCTTTATTAGTTTTGACTAAAATCCTCACTATTATAAAACTTTTTATCAATACAGTCAAATATGTACCGCAACTTCTTTTGAATTACAAAAAAAAATCAACCAAAGGATATCCTTTTACCGCTATTTATTTAGACTTGGTTGGGGGTACAGCATCACTTTGCCAAATCATTTTGGATAATTATTTTATCTTGGTCGATTATAAAAATAGTAAAGCAATAAATAACTTGGGCGTTGGCGAATTAGATCCTAGATTGAATTTTAATCTTTTTGATTTCATAAGGAAAAATTTTGCAAAATGCGGCTTAGTAATTGTTGGTTTCTTTTTTGATTTTTGTTTCTTAACACAGAAAAGATTATATGAGAAAACTTCTAATAATAAAAGAAAATTGATTAACTGAAATACTTAAAAGAGACTCTGTCATATAATAAAAAAAAAAAAAATAAAGTGAAAAAAAAGCTAATTGAAAATAATTAATCTTTTATCAATTCAAGCTCTATTTAAAATTCGACTTTTTGTTTCTTTCTTTTACCTGATATAGTACTATTGTCATTTTTGCTTTATCTTGGAAATAGATATAATGCACCTTCGACTACCTGGAAATTGAAAACACCGTTCTTGTAGTATTCTTGAAGGGGCACAGCCAATTGATTATTGAAATAAAACAACACTAAGATGCTCAACAGCTTGATATATTTTGCTTCGTTAAGATTATAGTATATACAACATGGATTACGTTTTTTCAAATGAAGATTACTTCTCTTGCTGGGACATTTAGCATATGATTGTGCCAATTTCCTAGATTGTCAAGTTCATTTAGACAATGAAGCTTGGCGTTTTATATATCACATTTCAATTTCTCAAAAATACCAATGACAAAAATTCTTTCCATAGGTTATACTGTTACAAAGAAACGTTCAAATATAAATTCTCAGTCATTTAATTTTATAGTTAGTTATTGTTTGTAAAAAGAAAGAATGTTAAGATAAACCAAATAGTGCGTTTAAATGCATAAAAATGTCTGTGATTTCTGTCTTTGAATATCATCATTCATCATCTACTGATAATTCTTGGAACGAAAATATCCAAAGATTCATTTTAATAACAAAGTTGGGTAGGTTTCACATTCCAAATGTATCATCGTGACAGTCATAAAAATTAAGATAAAATAGTAACAAATAGAATTAGTAAAATGGATTATCAGAATAGAGTAGGTAATAAGCAAGGTGGCGGAGGTGTCGCTTCAAATGAAGACATTAATACAGCTAGAAGACAGAGGCTTAAACAGCTTTTCAATGGCTCCAACAACATATTAGAAAATGATCCCTATGTTTATAGGAACCATTTGGGGTACTTAGAATGCAAACTTTGTCTTACTACTCATGTTTCAGAGACGTCATATGTGATACATGTTAAAGGAAAGAAGCATATCACGAATTTGAAAAAGAGGCAAGTTCGATTGGAGAGACAACAGCTGCAGCAACAACTGAATCAGAATAACAATTTGGCATTAGGAATTAGCAAAATAGCGAAAAAAAGATATACGAAGATTGGATTTCCTGGTTACAAGATTACTAAGATCAGAGATGAGATTACTGGAAATTTGGGGATTCAAATAAGCTTGCAATATTCAAAAATCGCAAAACAGTCAGATGATATCACAGATGCAAGACCTGGTAGCATTATAACCAAAAAATATAAGAAACCAATGTATCGAATAATGAACTATTATGAACAAAAGGTAGAGACTGAAGACGATGATAATAAGGAGAAAAAATACCAATATTTAGTAATTAGTGGTGAACCTTATGAGAACATATGTATCAAAATTCCTAATAATTCTATAATTCGTAACAGTGATGAATTAGCAGATGTAGACGAAGAAGGAAATAATGGGATGTGGGAGTTCTGGGATGAAGATATCAAGTGTTACTATCTACAAATGTTTTTCAAAGGTCTATAAACCAAGTGATATACTGTTATATATTTGAATATATGTATTATAATATACATTCATAGATTTTATTTTATATACACATCTAATAATATTCATTAAATATTTGTCAAACTATCTGAACATTAGTCCGTCAGAGCCACTTTGGTCATTCCATCTGGCTTTAGGAAATGAATTCTCAAATTGAAGTATGCGAAATGCTTCTCTGACGTGCCACGGTTGTAACGGCTTTTTATCGCCATAATAATCAAGATCGTCTTTTAGCTTTAGCTTTCCTACCTTATTTATGGTTATCCTGCTATCCCTGTTTCCAGTGAGGGAATCTGTAACATTTGAAACAGAAACTGAATCAATATCTGTGTTTATAACCGAAAAATTAAGAATTTCATTAAGTGGGAATGATTTTTCAACATTAACCTGATTTTCAGATTGCTGCTCATTAAGATTGGTACTATTATTATTATTATTATTATTATTATTATTATTATTATTATTATTATTATTATTATTATTATTATTATTATTA
>JASTUL010000076.1:0-35819 GCA_031125485.1 Saccharomycopsis javanensis
TATTATTATTATTATTATTATTATTATTATTATTATTATTATTATTATTATTATTATTATTATTATTATTATTATATTGCTAATCTTCAATCATAAATTCATAGTACATCACTCCGATCCTTGTTTTGATTTTGAAACCGTAATAAACCATAATATATAACTACACTAGTTTTTTTTTTTCTTGTTTTTTTTTCCCCCGATGCATACTTGTTTTGTGGGGTAAGTTTTTCATGGAACGCGTCAGATGTTGAATGAACGCGTTTTTTTTTGGAAGTAATTACAATTATTTATTAAAATAAGTAAATTTTTGTTTGATATTCTGAAGTTAGAACCACAAGTATTTGGTTGGCTTAACAAAGTCATCATTGTTTATTTACTGATAACATATACTTTCTAACTTTTCCAAGAAAAATTGAAAAGCAAAGTAATATGTTATTTCGTAGAAAAAAAATATGATAACAAAATAAAAGAGATTTTAAAATTAAAGGATATTAGTATTGACCTTAACATACTGAATCGAAAAATAAAAAAAATAAGTTTCAATACCAGTATAATCAAAAATAAAGAAAACAGCGAAGACAAATGTAAAAATCTTACAATTCATTTTTCTATTTTTTTTAAAAAATTAAATACACATATAAAATATATTTGCATTTATTAACCAAAGATAAAAATTAGACTTGATTTCAATGGTAAAGCTGTATGAATATTATTTTAAAAAGGTTAATGATGTTTGTAAATATTAGTAAAATTTTAATTCAAGAACGAATAATAATATAAGAACTACAAGCTTGATGACAAATCGATTGCACCATGCATCTATAAATTATTGTAATATATATATATTCATATAATCTCTAAATATCAGATATTTCATCCATTTTTTTTTTTGAAAATCTAATGTAGGTTTTTACCACAAAACTATCTTATTGATATCTTGGTGTGACGTTCTATGAAAGATCAAGCAGTTATCTAAATTTCACAAAGCTTCTTGAGTAGCATGTATTTCACCTCAGATACAGATGAGTACAGCATTTTATTGTTAGTTTCATGGTGTTTATCTTTATGTGTTTCATTATTTAGCGATTTTACTAACAAGAAATCTTGGCTTCCAAGAGCAGTAGAAATCGCATTGATAATTCTTTGGTTTTGATTATTACTAGTTTGGTTCATCATATATTACAAATAAACAATCAATTCAGTGGAAAAATTTAGATTAGATATTTGGGGGTTTCTTTTTTCTTTTTCAAAAACAAAAAACACTAAGTGTAGTCCATAACATATACAGAAAAAAGAGGAATATTTTGACATTAAATTTCAGATTTTAGTTATTGCGGGATAGCTTGAATACTTCTGCCAGAAAAAAAGATAGCTTAGGGAGGGCAAAAGCAGCGCACAAGGTACATAACCACCGGAAGAACGGAAATATTTTTGCACATATTATAGCTAAAGCTTTTTTAAAAACTATGGTCAACACGTTATGAAGAGTGGATTCTTATCGAATTGTTTGATATTCGACAAAAACTGGTTTTTAATACCGAAACGAATGGTTTTTACATTATATGAAAATATGATACCTGATCTCGTAAAAAATGGATATTGCTCATTATGCTTTTTTCTTATATTAAAGAAAAGACATTTTGCCAAAAATATTTAATTATTACACAGAACGTATTTTGTTACTACTAGACGAATAACATCTAAAATTCAAGGGTCTTTCCATTCAAAGAAAGCAAATCTAGTTAGAAAAAACTTCATGCTAAATACAAATTTGTAAGTCTCTAGAAGATCTTTCAATTTACGCAAGGCACTAATTAGTATGAAATTTTTTTCAACATGCATGAAAAATCTGAATAACCTAACGTAGCACTTTTTAACAGTTCTTTTTTTCCTCTGTTAAGTTTAATTATACTTTTCCTTTCGTTATTTTTATCTTTTTTTAAGTACAATTTGTTATTACCACTGTTTGTTATTTGAAATCACCCGGAACCTTAATTCACATTAATATTTATCACTATTTTCTTATATATATAAATTATTTTATCAGAAAATATGCTCCGAATATACTTTGGAAATTTTCAGAGGGAGTATAAAAATATTTCCAATCAATTTCTATGATATTCTCTGATGTTCTCCTTTAGTTATTTGATTTTAGCTAACATGATTATTGCGATATGATAAATAAATAAATAGTATATAAATATATATCTATGGAACTTAACTATCCATTATAAAACGATATTCAACTAAACAAACGAAATATGCAACATAAGCTAATATATTTGTATATAAATTTAATGCCTTGTATTGTTGTATCTCGCTATATGTACGGGTATATACCGTACGTATTTATACTAATAAACGTTCCGCGTGAAACTTTTTTTTTTTTCTAGTGGGATTTCCCTACTGAAAAATGGAGAGAGAAAAAAGAGAATTCCCCTTAGTTATTATGACAATTTTATTTACAGATAATTTTCGACAGTTAATCGTAAACAGCTTTCTTAATCTTTGTAATGTTGATTGTGTTTTTTCATTCAACATATAAATATTTTCTATTTCCATTTTTTTTTTCTTTTTCATTCTTATTTTTTTCTCTTTCTAAATGAAAAGATTTATCAGACCCATTATATTTAGAAGAATGTCCTCACAATTTTTTGCTGACCAAAAACCACCTATAGTTTCCTTTAACGCGAAAAAGCATTTTGAGAATCTAAGTGCTACCGAACAAAAATATGCTTATAACTTGCACAAAGCTAGTCATTTAGGTTCTAGAGCTGTTTTGAAGTCTGTTAGTAATGAATCTAATTCCATTTTTGATTTGATTCTCGCGGTTCATAAATCGTTCAATGGCGAATACGAATCAACGAAAAAAGAAATTGGTGAGGAAGAACTAACTGCCTATTTGGAATACGCTTCCCAATTCTTGTCTAACTTGGGTAATTTTAAGTCTTTTGGTGATGTCAAATTTATTCCAAGAATCTCTAAGGAAAATTTTTCTAAAATTATTGAATCTACCAAAGATTCCAAAATTATTGAGTTATACAATTCTGTAAGTGCAAAAATCTATTCAGTTACTGAAAATGAAATTTTATTGGGTTTAAACAAAGATAAGGTCTCTATTAACTCCGCTTATTATGTTGGTGTTCCAGCTACTGATTCTGAAATCAAAACCATCAACAGAGTTTTAATTCAAAATAAGATTTTACCTGAAAATACCAGAGTTGAAAAAATCTCAAATTCTCAATTTAATTTATTGATTGCTTCGGGTGAAACTACCAATACAATCCCAGATGAATATCCAATTGATCCAATCAAGTTCACAATTGATGGTACTGATGCTACACTTTCTATGAAATTCGGTGATCATAATAAAGAATTCTCTAAAATAGCAACATATTTCACTGCTGCTCAGGAATTTGCAGCAAATGAGACTCAAAGAGAAATGTTAGTTGCTTATGAAAAGTCCTTCAAGACTGGTTCTTTGGAAGCTCATAAAGAATCACAAAGAAAATGGGTTAAAGATATTGGACCAAGTGTTGAATCTAACATTGGTTTCATCGAAACTTACAGAGATCCATATGGAGTTAGAGGTGAATGGGAAGGTTTGGTTAGTACGGTCAATAAAGAACGTACTGAGAAATTTGGAAACTTGGTGGCTAATGCTGAAAGATTTATTAAGGCCTTACCATGGGATAAAGAATTTGAAAAAGATAAATTCACTCCGCCAGATTTTACATCGTTAGAAGTAATCACTTTTGCTGGCTCTGGTATCCCTGCTGGTATTAATATTCCTAACTATGATGATATTAGAATTAATATTGGTTTTAAAAATGTAAGTTTGGGTAATATTTTAAATGCTAAAGATTCTTCCGAGAAACCGGTTAGCTTTATTGAAGAATCTTTGAATGAATTATTCAAAGCTACCCAAGGTGAAGCTTTTGAAGTCCAAGTTGGTATTCACGAATTATTGGGTCATGGATCTGGTAAATTGTTAATCCAAGAATCTGATGATAAATATAACTTTGATCATGAAAATCCACCAATAGGTTTAGATAATACACCTGTTAAAACTTTTTACAAGAAAAACACTACATGGGGTTCTGTATTTGGCCAATTAGCTGGTCCTTACGAAGAATGTCGTGCCGAATGTGTAGCTATGTATTTAATTACAAATCGTGAATTATTGAATATTTTTGGAATCACAGATAAGAAAAAGCAGGATGAAATCATTCATATTGGATATTTGTTGATGGCTAGAGCTGGATTAATTGCTTTAGAGTTCTGGGATCCAAACACTGCAAAATGGGGCCAAGCTCATATGCAAGCCAGATTTTCTATTTTGAAGACTTTCTTGGATGCAGGTGAAAATTTTGTTAAGTTTGAATATGAGGACAAAGAAAATTTCACTGACTTGAAGATTGTGTTGGACGCTTCTAAAATTGAAACTGTGGGCCAGCCAGCCGTTGGTGAATATTTGAAGAAATTACATATCTATAAATGTAGTGCTGACGTGGAAGGTGGTTCCAAGTTATTTTTAGAAAAGAGTGCTGTCCCGGGAGAAATCGCGAAATTTAGAGACGTTGTTTTGAGTAGAAAGTTACCAAGAAAACAATTTGTTCAACCAAACATTGTTTTGAAAGAAGACGGAGACCTCGAATATAAAGAATATCCATTAACCACTGAAGGTATGATTCAAAGTTTTGTTGAAAGAGAGGTTTAGTCTCATATTTTCCATCATCGCTGTTTGTTTTTCATATATATTTGTTTATGCACACACAGATTTCTGCATGTGTGTATTATGTATATGTAATGTAATAATAATATACGATAATAATTATTCTTGTTCTAATATTACTTTTGTATTTAATACAACTTCTCATTTGATATGTTATTAATATAGCTTTTGTTTGTACCGCTTCAATATAGTGTCATTCATGTCAGTTAGTTATAAACTTATGACTCTCTGCGCACTCAATAATATTTTTATTTACGATATTTTGATATACGAGAGATTTTTTTTCCTTTTTATTTATCAAAAGAAAAGAATATTAAAAAGAAAAAAAAAGCAATTTATTTTTGCTGAAACCTATCTGAATAAATAACCTTTGGAAAAGATAAAAAAATACATATATATACGAGATACGAGACAACATTTTTGAATTTAATGTATATAAACTACCGGAAAATTTTGGAAAACTTTGCGTTTGAAGTCAATATATAAATATTATATAAAGATAACCAAAAAAGTTTTGCTTTGACACTCAATTTCAAAAAGCTACAAAGAAAATCGAAAACAAAGAAAGGACTTGAGACTGGTAAATAATTACAGATGCAAAAATAATCAATGAGTAACAAAATAGTAGAGGATAGTAATATTGGACCAGAGACTAAGGATCATTTTGAAGTGCTGGAAAATTCAAAGGGAGAGACAGCCACTTGTGCGGCAAGCACCGAAAAGCATTCAACAGCTTCACCACCTCTTAAATCGCCAAGTTCTAACCCAGGACCTGCTGTTGCGGCATTAGCTAATGGAACAGAAAATGAACCCAAAAAAGAAAAGAAATCAATGAAAGCAATAGTGGCCGCAGCAGCTTTGGCAGCAGCATTTCAAGCTCCTATGCCTTTGCAGAAAACCAGAGATAACGATGAAGTTGGCATCACTGATAAACATAAAGAGACAGAAACCAATAATAATGACCAAGCAATGAATGATTCAAATTCTCCACATGAGAAGTCGTCAAAAAATTTCAATGAGCCTACGCGTAATGGGGATCAAAGTTTACAAGAAGATGAGGAAGCTGATCTTGATAAAGACACTTCACCATCTTATGCTGTTGATCCAGATGCAGGAATAATTGACTGTATTTGCCAAATTAATGAAGATGATGGATTCACCATTCAATGTGATAGATGTTTCAGATGGCAACATGCATCCTGTTTCAATATTATGACTAATGATGCTGTTCCTGATATATATCTATGTGAAAGATGTGATCCTGAAAGTTTTAAAGCAAAATCTATAAATATTGAAAAAATGAGAGAACAACAACTTCAATTATTAGATTCAGGAATTGCTGATTCCAAAGGTCCAAATAATAATGAAATAAACCCAACACAACCTAAGAGAAAACAGTCACAAGATGAGGACAACACCAGACCTGAAGAACAACAGAAAAGAAGAAAAAGAAATAGCACAAGAGATCGCAATTCGTCAACCAATGATAGTAAAGATAGTTCTGTTATAAGTGAACAAAAATCTGAAAAGGATACAGAAAGAAAACAAAGCAGGAGAAAGAAAAAAGAAGAATTTGATGATAATACAAACGAGGAATTAATAACTAGAATAGAGTCAGCAAAAGGTGAGTATTTCCGTGCTGTTTATTATAATTTAGAACACATAGAATACTCTAATGATAGAGTAGAAACCTATGTCACTCAACATTATCCTAAAATTTTAGAAGAACATTTTAATGAAAAACACTTAAATTTCATGAAGCTTTCAAATAGTGAATTTACTAATCTTTATAAGCCTCAGCTAGTTGTTAAAAATATCTTATTGAATGAATCTACTGGAGCAATTTCTTCTAATTATAAATTTAGTGGTCTCTCAAACATGGGATTATTTTTAAAAAAAGTACTGTGTAATAAAGGCCAACTCATTGAAGAAATTTTGGGTGAAGTAGATTATCAAGTCAACTATTTCAAGAATCATATAAATCAGTTCAAGGATTGGGGCTTACCAAAAAACTATTATTTTTTTATAAATTCTTTTTGCGATGACCCTAAAAGTGATGAATTATTCTCTTCTGCTATGGGTGAAGAAAATGACACTAATTTGGCAGTTTCTCTTGAGAAGTACCTTTCAAATAAAAAAAAAAATATGGAAGATAAAGAAATACTTATACCATTGTACATAAACTGCAAGACTTCAGGAAATATCACAAGATTTGCAAGAAAAGGCTGCTTTCCAAACTGCAAAATTATTCCAGTAATGGTAGGCAACAAAATTAAATTTTTTTTGCAAGCAATAAAGGATATACCTAAAGATTCGGAGTTAATAGTTGGTTGGGAATTTGATTTCAATCCTATATTCAAAAGACTACTATCAACAGAAAATGTGAATACGGATAAATATAGTGATATAATGAAGTATAACTTTAACAACAATTTTTCACGTCAGGAAAAAGTGGAACTAATTAGTTATGTCGAGTTTGTTCTTAGTCATTCTAAATGTGGTTGCTATTCGGCTGTTGGAAGCTCAAATTTGATCAAGTGCAGATTTTTGAAAATTAAAAAAATGGGCAGTTACTTTTTTAGATCTCTTAGAAAAGGTTCAAAATTAAATAGAAGTTTGGCTGAACCTTCAAAAATTACCTATGGTTCTTATAAAATTAATGAGGACTCTATTCTTGGTAGATTAAAAAATCGTGATTTGATTATAGAGAGCGAGCTTAAATCTTTGAACGAGTTTGCGACTTCTGACGATCCTAGTATGAATGAGAAAAAATCACCCATAAATATATTAGGCGATCATTTTACAGATTCTACTGACGACAATTTGTTTAAGCAGAATACAAAATTGTTTTCTGAAGTTTCAAGAAGAAAAGTATTTGCTGAAAATATTGAATATAATTTAGCTAATAGTAGAATACAATTGGCTAAAGCAATTATCGCTAATTGTTTGTCAGTTCCAGTATTAAGTAAATTGATTCCAATTAATGATAATGCGAATCCACCTTCCACATTAGCGCAACATAGTTCAAAAGTTACTAGTGGGAGTAGTTCACTAAGTGACAATACAATAAAGAATACGATCCCTAAGGTAGCCCCTGAAGGAAAAAAGGTTAAGAAAATGAGCTTGACTGATTTCTTAAGACATAAATCAAACTGATAGTTTAGTGAGCTAGTTCTACCCGTATCAGCATTTATTAAAGATACGTTTTTTTTTTTTTTTTTTGATATATATTGATTTGAGGTATACATTTGTTGAAGTTAACAACTTGCTATTGGAATTGTCAATAAAGTTAAATGGTTTTCCAAAAATTTTTCTCTAGATACTCTGTTTTTTTGCGACCAGTGCTTTCCTTCAATATTCCAACATATTGTAAATCAGCTAACGATTGAATAAAGAAAGTCATACATAGTCTTTCCCAAATCTCGCCTGTATTAGAATGATTATCAAAAAACTCTGTCAATTCACTTCTAATGTCATAATTACTAAAGTACGAATCTGCATGATTATTTTGAATAGCTTTAGTAAATAACTCAATGTATTTTTCCTTATTGAGTCTCAATTTGAATGCATCAAAATAATCTGCAATATTAATATATAGTGGTGCTTCTCTAAACAATTTGAACATTTCAACTATTAAAGGTTTATTAAGAATCCTAAGTTTACCAAGAATAGAATTAAAATCAATATTATTTGTCCTTGAATTATGTGTCAAATGGGAATTTTTTACTTTTTTTGAAGGTGCACCACTAGGAGAATCTGAATTCTTTCTTTTTTTATTACTTGAGAAGGCATAGTTTTTTTCATCCTTTGACTCATATTTTGTAATGTAATTTTTAGTGTCTGAAAGCGCCATTTCAACATATTTTCTTGTAGGAGGATGTAATACATGTAAAATGGTATCGTTCTCTATGACGAAAAATTCATTGAGTAACATATCTTTAAATAAAGAGAAGTCCACGGATAATTCTTGCAATGATATAATGTATTCAAAGGCAGATTCTATATCTTTCATGCTAGAGTTCAGAGAAGACTTATTTTGAAGCTTTCTCATCAAAGAGTTTGATGCATTATCAAGACTATCTGCATTCGTATGAAAAATTGAAGATTGATTTAAGAAGTTTTTTTGAAAAAAGATGACCGATATAATATCTACAAAATCTTCTTGAAGTTTCTCAAATTTAATTTTCCCGCTCAAAGATATGTTTTTTAAACCATCATTGTTTTTGCTATCTCTATCAGTAGTATGTTCTAAATCATAATAAAATGCACCATTTTCATTAAACTCGTGTACTGTTTCCTTGATCTTGTTTAAATTCTCTTCAAGTTTTATAAACGAAGGTGGCAATCTATTATACTTTAAATGCAATTTCTTAATAAAGTCCATAATCTGATGATATAATCTCACAAAACAAAATGGTAATACTGTTTTTAACCCTTGCAAAATGTTTCTGATAAACTGCAAGTATCTTGAGTTCTTGTTTTCTTCATGGCCCATTACCATACAATAAAGGTCAATCTTATAGAGTTTCGAAAAGTTCGAAAACTTTTCGTTACTAATAGAAGAGGTAATATTTTGTTTTTTTACTATTTCATTGTTTGATATAATGCTGTTTTGTAGAAATTCTAACAAATTCAAAAAGCACCATAAATTATAAGAAGATTTTTTGTACAAGTTAGCGGCGAAAGGTAAAAAGCGAATACTCAAGAACCTGGAAAATTCTTTTTCTGAAACGCTTTTTGAACTAAAGTATGAGGTTAAAGTCGTTAGTTCTTTGGTTGGGATGTTTCCCGATAAGTCATTATTTAGTTTTGATAAAAATTTTTGAACTGAAGGTAACTGTCTTATATAGTCTTGATGTTTAGCCAGTAGTTGTATGTACTTCAGAGACTCGTCAATGCTTTGATTGAGTATGTTTTGATTGATTATGTTTTCATCTGAAGATTGGTCAAATTTATTTATAAGAAAGCTCAATGGGTTAGAGAAAAAGTGAGCCATTATAGAAAATTTTAAGCCATTAATTAACGATACAATTGTGCTTAAACCATTGCTAAACCTTTGCAAAAGTGATTCACAAAGATATGGTCCAATGAGTATAGGCAAACATTTTGTTTCTGCCTGACCCACAGCAGGAAATAGAGAACTAGACAAAACGACCTCCATGATATCGTCAATGAGAAGATTGGAATTATTCTCTACTCTTATAATGGTATTATCGATTATTTTCTTGGTAGAACTTAATAAAACAGAATCATAAAAATCAGTTGAAAATGATGGAATATTGAAGACTAATTTTAGTGGTACAATATTTGGATTTTTTTGCAAAATCGAAACCACTCTGTACAAGACTTGCTGGTTAAAAGTACTAATGTTTTTTATTAGCAAGACAAGTCTTAATTTTGTGTTATTTAAATCGCAGCTTTCTGAAGCTAAAAATTTGTGACAGTATTCATCTATGAGATCAAAATCTAATTCTGGAACCTTCATTCCATTTTCTTGAAATTTGTATAAATTCAATAGAATTATTCTTAGTGTGCTTTTGACATCAACACAAATTTTTGAATCTAGTTGAATTAACTTGATATTTTGATAAGCCTCAGTTGCCCTTATTTTATTATCTAAGCCTTCAAAAATTTCAGAATGGTGATCCATGTTTGTGCCAGATAACAATAAAATTGTCGGTATTTTTGTGAAAAATGAATTTGCATCATTTTGAATATTTTTAGATGGAAATGGCGAATTGATTTCCTCAAGAATATTGTAAAGCAAAGGTGACGTATATTTCTCAACCACATTATTTATTTTTGATTCACACACGCTCCAATATTCTTGGAATGCCTCATGTCTCGCTTGTATATATTCTATAGATTCTTCTCCACCTAATAATGACTCAAATGGTAATTGATTATTAGAAGAGGATTTGACAATTTTTTTCTGATAATCAACAACTGGATCAGCGATTGATTTTGATGCAGTTCTCTTCGATGGATACCTGACATATGTTGTCATCTGATATTCTTCTGCATCCTCGTAAGCCATTTCTTTTTTTTTTTTTTTTTTTCTTTTACCAAAAGCAAAATTAATTGAATATTAGTGCAGTATTTCCAAGGATTGTTGCCATTTATTTTACAACTTAAAGAAGGGGATATTTGATGTAATTATAATTTAGAAATTGTTTTTCTTATTGAATTTTTCATGCACAAAAAAAAAGGAAAGAAAGAAAAAAAAAGACATACTTTCTAATTAAAAAGTGTAGAATTGGATATACAGGTTTATTTAGCGACACAAATCTCAACAAGTAAAATACAAACAAGATCATTGCAATGACCAAAGCAGATCTAAATTTGAGAGAATTGCTTTCCAACTTTTTACCTAACGATTTTGACTTTGAAGTTTTGCACTTGCAATCATTTCCTAGACGAGCCCCTAATATCATTAGATCATCAAAACACATTACCATCAAGGCATTACATTTTGTCACAATTGCACACAATAACATTATACTTTGCGGGGTAGAAATTTATGTATACTTGATTATTAACAAGACTAATGGATTTGATAATAACGACTGTATTAGAAAGATAATATATATCAGTAAAGTTGATTCAACAGGATTATGTGCTGGAGAGGTCAACGTTAAATTAACTTCTGTAATTCAACAGATATTGAAATACATACTCTCAATCAAAGCCAATAATTATTTGAATTTTTTTGTTGATTCGCATTCAAGTGAGTGTGAAAGTAGAGATATTTGCACTAGTAAGAGAATTAAGAATCTTTTGAATATAATTGATACTGATATAGGAGGATTTCAGAATAATAAAGTCAAGATTGATTCATTGGCCAACAATAAGTTTCTTATTGGAAAAAAAGTCACTACTGAAATTTTGTTGTTTACGAGAGCTGAAAGACAGTATTTGTTTCCAGGATCATACACTAACGAAGGAAAACATCTATTATCGGATAGAGGTTTATTAAGTTGGTGGTTAAGTTTATTGGATCAATTAATGGTAGATAAAACAGTCTTTTCTGATGTAATTCATTGTAAATTGACCATTCCGGGAGAAGAAAAGACTACAATTTTGAGATTTATCAATAAATTGAGTACTGAGAAATGGTCATTGGGTGGAATTTATGATAGTAATCTGGAATCTAAAAATTCGTTAGCTATTTCTACTATTCCATTATTTCCTGATGATCCGAAAGGTAGATTCTTAGAACACTTGGTAGTCGAGGATCGAATCAAGAAGATTAAGACAAATCAATTCTGGAAAGAACTAGCGATTAGGCAAGAGTTCCGATTGGCCAACATAGTTGGGATAATCAATATTAAAGGAGTAAGCAACAATAATGAAACATACAAACCAGATACAACATACAATTTTAAAAAGTATGATGTGAAACATATAGATGGAATAGATATGTTGAATATCAAAATTGATCAACTTAAGGAATTCAATATAAAATTGAACAATTTTGAAGACAAAGATGTAGTAGTGTTAACGAACAAGCGTCTAAAATTTTTGAAAGGGTTTATAATTGGAGAAGATTATAGTAGTACCACTAGCGCGTTACAAGCGTATGTTAATGTGAATTACTTATTGAATTCTAAATTCAATCATATATATAATGGTGAAGAGCTGGTATGTACTACGAATAATAACGGATTCCAAACAATTACCGGAAAACTAGATTATAAAATACTAAAGAAGAAAACTGATGCTTCAAATAGAATTTCTAAACCCATACAAGTGTTAGCTGTGAAGAGAAATGGAACAAGGAAAAAAAAGATTTCATTAGATACCGGTAAATGAGTCTTCACTTATTGTTTGAAATATATTTTATAAATCAAAGATACACTTATAAATAGTTGCATATGTATTAAACACATTTTATTATGTAGTCATTTAAAAGAAAAGAAATCTTCCCAATTTACCATAAATGATCAAAGAACAGAAGAAAAAACTAGCAATAAATAACACAGAAGCCAATTGATCTTTATCGGTCAATAATTTATGGAAATCTAAGATCTGGGACAAATCATTTATATTTTCACTTCTATCGAAAACAAGAACCAGAGTAGTTGCAACAAGGGCAAAGATAGTACAACTAATAAATCCTGCTATAGTACTATCAAGCAATAACCACACGCATGGATTCAAAAAACTGAACGCCAATGAAGCTTGATAGGTCGATTCCCAATCAATGTGTCGCAAACCAAAAGATATTCCTAATAAGACAATTGTTGATCTAATAATAGTATAGAATTCGATATTATTTTCTGATTTAGAGGACCTAAAATTAAATAATTTTGTGGTAAAAAAATCTGGAGATATGATATCTAATAAAGGTTGAAATGTACCCAACACAACACCCCAGATAAAGCTAGTATATGTAGTCAATAATTCTGGGTTCTGGATATCTAAAACAGATGATATATATCTAGAAGTCACTGCAAAAGGACGCAAAATGATTTCTGATGCTAAATTCACATGATTATCGTGGATATTGCTGCTCAAGTTCACAAATAATACCCCAGAGATACCCAAAATGACAAGATTTCCAATTAATCGGGATATTGATTTCTTAGTTTTCCAATATTTTTTTTTAGAAGATTCGTTGGCAATACGAAGTTTCTCAATTTCTGCCTGAAGACCTGTGTAAACGTCATTATTTTTATCATTTTCATCCATCAAGCTCTTGCTGTCAAAAATAGAATTCAAACTAGACATTGTCATAATGGTGTCTTTGGAATCACCATCATTAGCGCTACTCATTCTTGATTAAATATCTAAATGCTATTCTACAACTAACTAAAAAATATGTTGAAATTAAGTAGAACCTACAAAACAGACATCCAAAATTCAAAAAAAATCCATTCAATTCAATAATTATGTGATATTCCAGTGCTGCGGAATACGATGTTGATCGTAAAAGTTAGTGAATATTTGAATTTTCAAAACAAACTTATTTTATATATATATATATTATCTACATATATACATATATATATATATATATATATTTCAATGACTTTCGTATTCATTATTTTTGCGGCGTCGCATGTAACTGACTAAAATGTAATGGTTTGAAACAGTTAAAGGTTACGAAGTGTTACGGTATTTTGGTGTTCAATTTTATTTATTGTTGTATTTTTTTAGATCATTCTTTAAGTTACTTTTTATTTATTTGCGAGTTTTTTCTAATGAAGGCAAATATTGAGCCAATATATAAATATATGTATCTGTAGAGTTATATAAAGAACCTGAAATCTATTGGAAACGATAGTTTGAAATCAATATATATACTTGGATTTATTTTTCCTCATTTTGCCTTTTATTCTTTTTTTTCTTAGTTTTGAAGAGAAATAAGAGTAAATTCTGGTTATACTCAAAAGGATTAGATAAGCTATACAACCGGACTATATTAGGAAGAGTTTTCTGTTAATCAGTATATATATATAAATATATATGGACATTTAATTACTTCCAGAATGCTTAGAACGTATTTAACTCCATTTTTGAAGAATCGAGCAATCATTAGATGCACATGTACAAACATAGCCAAATTTTCAAGCAGTCATCAACCTTTAGATAGCCCGGTAGTAACAAATGATCCGAAACTTTTAAAGGCTTTGAAGTTAGCAGAAGAAGAGAAAAAGAAACAGAAAATTGCGGATGGTAACAGCGATGGTTTTAAAAAAATAACAGATTCAAAAACATCGATAAATATTGGTAAAGACCAAACCGAGGTTTTGAAAACTGGAAAGAAGTTACACAGAACATCAATGGATTATTCATGGCTTCCTAAAGCTCCTAAATTGAAATCGGCTAGCGCACGGAATGTTCGTCTAGAATCATTATACAGTGGTTACAGACCTTTATTTTTAGAATACAAAAATGTAAATGATGCTAGTCTTCATAAACCTTTGGATGGAAGATTTTTGCTAGAAGCTTTAGAAGATGAAGAAGTCAGTATTTGGTCATATTCTGCTACAGAAGCTGAATACTTTCCAGAATGGAACAATGTTCCAGTTCAAGTAGCCAATAATTTAAAACCATTTGATAAAACTTATTTGAAACTGCAAATTGGAAAACCTGTTACAGATAAGAATTCGAAAACGAACAATAACCTTGGAAAGACAGAAGATAAGAAGATGGTTGTACCCAACAAAGATGACAATAATAAAGCCGTAATTATTTCAAAAGGGAGAAAAAGATATTTGCCTGGAAAGTACATACAGGACGTTAAGGTTAGGCAAGCAAAGAAACTTGAGTTACAAAGATTATTGAGCAAAAAAAATAAGAAAAAAATAAATTAATCTAATACCTTTGGTAATATGTTTATGTTGTACATCGGGATATCCATCGAGAAACCAAGTGGAAATCACAACAAAATAAAAAATAAAACCAGATATACTATAGACTAAGTTCTTCAATAATAGAGGTTACCTAAAAATTTTTTTTAATTATCTTTACATAAAAAGTTTGTTATCCTGTATATATTCATAAAAAAATCTTGGAAATCATTTATAAATTATAAGTTAAATATGTATTTATATATATGTACATTATATTGATCGCGGTGTTATGCATGAGCATCTCATTTTTCTTTGCAGCCCTGGCGTGCTTATTATACTTTATAGAAGTAGTCTTGTAAGAAAAAAAAATAATGATAGTGTCTCCAATATTTCCAAAGTAGTAGAATGAAGTTAACTAATAAACGCGTTACTAATTAACCTGATGTTCAATTGACTGTTTAAAAAAAATCGCTTTGTATCAGAATTAACTGAAACCTATATATACATATCTGGTAAGTCACTTTGGAATTGGTAATTCAATAACTGAAATTTTTTTGAATCAATGACAGAGACACAGCAACAACCAGCAAAAGATTCGCTTAGCAACGATGAGATTGCATTGTATGATAGGCAAATTAGATTGTGGGGTCTCGATGGTCAAAGAAAAATTAAAACTGCAAACATTTTACTTATTAATTTAAGTGCTGTTGGTACTGAGATTTCAAAAAATCTTGTTCTTGGTGGGATTGGTTCTTTATTTATTATTGATAACCATGATATTACTGATTCAGATTTCGAAGCACAATTTTATATCAGTGAAAAAGATAAAGGCTACAAACGAGTATACAGTGCTAAGGAAAACATACAAGACTTGAATCCTAGAGTGAAGTTGCAGGTAGACGATGAGGATTTTCATAGTAAATCTGAAAGCTGGTTCTCTCAATTTAATTTAGTTATCGCTACGGAACTTTCGAAAAATGATATCATTTATGTCAACAATATAACTAGAAGATTCAATATCCCATTCTATGCTACTGGACTACATGGATTATTTGGATATGCATTTATTGACTTGATTAGTCATTCACATAAAGATACAAAAGATAGAACTATCTCCAATGTAACTTCGAAACCTGGGAAAGTCACAAGTTTTTATGAAATTTTGGATGTTGAAACTGTAATAGAGAATAATAAAAAAATTGAAAAGCTAAAAATCCAAAGCAAATATAATAGTTTTGTTGAATTTTTGAATAATGCAAAAAGTTCCAATTTGACAACTATTAAAGAAATTTTTAATACTAATAGAAGATTAAAAAGAATTACACCAGTTTTACCGTTAACATTGGCATCTTTCGAATACTCTCATGAATTTCTGAATAATGAAATTAAAAAGCCAACAGTGGAAGAGTTTACTCAATTGGCTTTGAGCTACTGCGATACATTGAACATTCCTGCGAGTATTCTTGAAAACAAAAACGAGTTGACGGAAAATTTCATAAGTCAAATGAACAGAGAATTTGCTCCGGTAAGTGCAATATTTGGCGGTGTAGTAGCTCAAGATGTAATTAATACACTAGGTGAAAAAGGTAGCAAGATCAATAATTTTACAGTTTTGGATGGTGTCACAGGAAATTTTCCTGTATTCCATATTTAGAATATCAATGCATATTATTAAGAATAGATTAGGTATTATATATATACATCAATAGACACATATCAATATTTATTTTCTCAAAAAACGGTTAAATTTTACATACAAAGAAAATTAAAAATTTTAAACAAAAGGAGAAACCTAAGTTTTCATTAATCCATTAATAGTACATATATGTATATATAATAAGCTTTAAAATAAAATATAACACAATTTAATATTGAGCCATGACTGTGTAAAAATGAGAAAAAATTAACTTAGATGTTGGATGGGTAAAGGAAGATTCTAACGGAAGCACCGAAGGTCTTAGCTGGCAAGTTTTTCTTGAAGTTAGCACGAACAACACCAGAGTTACCGTGGGTTCTAGTGACTTTACCCCAGATGACTCTAATCTTGGAACCCTTAACTTCCTTGGAAGCTTTGTAAACATAAGCGATTCTCTTACCCAAGTAGAATTTGGCATCTTCTGGGTTAGCAACACCTTCAATCTTAATCAAGGAGACGTTTGGGTTATTGACACTCTTACTTCTTTGGTAAGAAAGGTGCTTACCTTTAACGTATACTATATAAATAAAGTTAGTAAGATGAGTTCGACAAAAAACATTTATGTCCGGAGTGATCCTGTTAACCTGGTGAGTATACATGTTTTCATTATTCAAACGCTTAAAACAAATAAATTGGTCCATATCAAAAACTAAATACTCTTTTTCTCATTGGTTCATTTTGTGCATATGATGATTCAATCGCTTATTCAGAATCTCCGATTTGTTGTGATGGTCAATAGTTTTCTTAAAAATCCGTAAGCATAGAAATTTATAGTAAAAACTCATGAATTATGAAATGAATTACGATTATGACAACTCTAAACACTTTCAATCGTGAATCTAAATATTTCTGATTGATGTGCTTTGATTACCGCTCATGTTAACTTTCACACAAAACTCTGATCTTCCTTATTTGAATCAAAAACAATATCAGTCTTGTCAAAACACTAAATAATTTATCGACCGTATCAACACTGAATCTAACTTTCTTTGGTTTCTGTTATCTAATGCTATTCAGTGTTTTCTTCTCTCAAAATCTCGATTTCCAATCCTTAACGTTATTCAAAATCTCATATATACTCTTGGATCTCATTCCAACCATGTTCCTCTATATTTTTTTGTAACATACATCTTGTTTGTTCAGCCATTGTTAATGTTATTGATATGGAAGTTTTATACTCTTTATTAAAGGGTAACTGAGTTGAACAATTACTAACAATAATGATGTTAATGAACTATGAAAATGAATATTGAATATTTTCTTTTTTTTTTTTTTTTTTTTTTTTTTTTTTCCTCTATTAATTCTGTTGTTCTCTTCTTGTATAGTGCGCTCTTTAATGTCGCTCCCAAATTTATTTAGCATTGAAGTCTGTATATCAATTTTTATTTTCTTTAACATTTTTGTTTTGTTAAGCTTTCTTCATAAGAACGAAGATAATGTAAGGGTGTACTGTTTTCGAAGAAACCAAATTAGCCACATTAATAAAATTTAAAAGACGTGAAATACAGAATTCTTAAGCATGTTTAATCAGTTTTTGAGAATGTGCTAACATCTGAAAAATTATTGGATTACTAATTTTTTTATTTTCTTTCAAACAAAAACAAAATATCACGTGAACGTATATGCCCCGTTAAATAACACGTGATTAAATTGATTTATTACATCATAGAATCTTTTCTAATACGTCAACATTGATGTATGAGTAAATACACAGAATTATCTAGTTGAATCTTTCAAGCATATTATACTTAATAATACAACTATTGATTACAAGTAATTCAATGATATACAAACATGATTCAATATATAATTATTAGTGTAAATATGTGTATTTTCTGTATTTTTCGTGTTCTTTTTTTTTTCTTTTTTTTTGCTTTATGCTTAAGTTTCCAAAAAATAAATGAAAAAATCCAATGAATACGCATATAAATATATATATATATATATATATATATATATATATATATAAACAAGCAAGCAGTACAAATCCTAGTTCCCATTAGATAGTAATGTCTTTTTCATTGGAAAATGCTTCTGGATTAAAGATCCAATGGACAGCGGTCTCCTTTCCGCTGCTACTTTCTTTATCTACAGAACTTCCACTAGGAAGATTCTTCGTTGAGAAACCACCCAAGTTACACAACAGATTGAATTTCTGATTTTTCTCATCACTACCATCAGCTTCGATAAACCAACGTGTTTTCCAATGATTGCCAGATTCTTCTTCTTGTTTTCTTTGATTTCGTTGTTCATTTTCCAATTTTGATTTGGTTTCATTAATCAATTCAAAAGAACCTTGTTTAATCGCATCTGCTACTTCATGCCATGCTTTTCGACTCTCTAATTCATGTTGGTCCTCTATTGATTTTACTAACAAATGTTCAGGAACAGATTCATGGGCATTATAAAAAGGCTTTGCATTTTTTGACGAATCATAAGTCATAGTTGAACTTCCCGACCATTGTCCGTTAATAACACATAATGGCGAAGTACTATTTTTGTAACTCTTTTTATCTTTGTAAATCTTGGCTTTAAAAGAATTCTTTTTACCGCTGACCCAACCTTTACCAGAATATTCAATCACAGTAATCATACCGTTAGAAGCCTGAATGTAAGATTTACCATTCAATTCAACATATGGTGATGCCATTAACAAACCTTCGATATGTAATCCTGGTAAAGTTATTAAATAATCTTCATTCAAATTTCTATATTCTAAGATTGCATGACCATATTGTTTAACATTCAAAGTCAATGATGTAGCATAAATTTGAGTTTTGATTTCATTATACCCTGACAAATAGGTGTTATTTTTCTCATTCATAATTGAATAAGCCGTAACTGGTGGATGATGACTGACTTGTTCGGATACTAAAACAGTTTCTCCGATTTTGTTCTTATTGGTATCATTTTCTTCTTTATCAACCCATTTACCTACAAAAACCTCACCCAAAAAAGGATTTAATGGTTTTTTCTCTGTTCCCAAGCTTTCATTTCTAGATGCGTATTGAGATCTCAAGGTGGCAAGAAACCATTTGGTAACAGCAATTTGTCTGTCAAGTGCAATATTTCTAGAATTTTCTTCACTAATAAAATTAGGGGCTACCAAGAGATTTGGATGTTCACACCAGAATTGAGAATATTCAACCAAAGATACTGGTGAAAGAATAAATGGTGGAGCGGTTAAAGAATACAAATCACCATTGAAATAAGCAATGGTTTTTAAGAAGTCTTTCCAGGAAGAAGAGGAGGAAGAAGAAGAAGCCATGTTGTTTCTGTATGACTGCAACAAAATTAGAAAAAAACTGACTAAATGAAAAAAAAAACAAAAAACTATCAAAAAAAAAGTGTACCGAAAAATTGGAGATGGAAAAACTCTGATTGAATTAAAAATAACTAAGAAAGTGTAAAACAAAAGCTGACACTTCTTTTCTTTAACCAATGAAGTCTTTTGTTATATTGATAGATCGGAGATAAAATGTATGAGGATTTCAAAATAAGCTATATACCGAATACGCCAGTATTTGAATAGATCAGAATTATAAATAATAACAAAAAATAATTTTTGAGAACAGAGAAAAAAAAAAGCCAATAGTAAAAACAGATTGTTGTGTTGGATTAAAATTTTAATAATAAAATTAATAATCGTGGCTCTCAATATTGAATGCTGAGGTGAATATCTAATATTTTTTTCTTTTCTTTTTCGTTAATGATTTTTACTTTTTTTATTTTCTATTTTTTTTTTTTGTGTGTGTAAAGGTCTTAATTAACCGTGGTGAGCAAACTCAAGAGCAAGAGAAAATGATTAGGAATCGATCTCTTTGATCAATGCCTTATTCCTTTATATATAAAAGAAAGATTAAGCGCTATCAGTTAATTAAAACTTTAAGATTATATTTATTTGAGATCATGATATCGTCAAAATGTCATGATATTGCCTATGTATCATGCGGGCCAATAAATGAAGATGTTTTTTTTTCTTCCTAACAGTTATCATTGTTCTTGTTTATAACATTGGATGCTTTAAGCTTTATTTATCAATTTTGATATCATCACTATGGTTCCATAAGATCTTCTTATTATTATAATTAATACAGAATTCTCTGAATATCTATACTTCAGACTTCTTGTTTAAATTTAATGTATTCAAGGAATCTTTCACATTTTAATAAAACAAAAACATCCAACTACTGTCAATAACTCCTTCATGTCCTTTGGATATAACCAGTACGGCAGTAGCAATATCCGGCTCAGAAATCCGCAGAAATGAAAATTTCATTTCTCTGTTTAAAGAGATGAGATATATATTTCAATGTAAAAAAAAATAGTAAACTAAAAAAAAAAAATTTTTTTTAAACATTAATCAGAAATATTGAAATGAGCTAAATAAGTTATATGATCTAATTCTTTTTCTAATATAACGTCTCGGTTGCTGGAAGTTGGATATAATACAGCATTTGATCAAGCATAAATAAATAAAAACAGAAAAGAAGAGCAACATCTTTTCTGCTTCCATCTTATTTAAAATAGAAGAAAGTAAATAAAATTTGAAGATCTGCCATGAAATCCAATTTCCAATTCTCTAACTTACTTGGGACCGTTTACAGAAATGCGAACGTGGTGTACACATCTGATGGGAAAACATTATTGTCTCCCGTAGGAAATAGGATATCAGTTTTTGACTTGATTA
Organism: Saccharomycopsis javanensis; assembly: GCA_031125485.1. NCBI lineage: Eukaryota > Fungi > Ascomycota > Saccharomycetes > Ascoideales > Saccharomycopsidaceae > Saccharomycopsis > Saccharomycopsis javanensis. Next base: position 21,420 of record JASTUL010000076.1, read on the forward strand.
ATAATACATCTTTTACATTTGAATATCAACATCGTAAAAACATCCAGAGAATAGCTTTGAACTCCCAAAATACTTTATTGTTATCTGTGGACACTGACGGGAGAGCAATATTGGTGAATTTTAAATCAAGGCAAGTACTCCATTATTTTAATTTTAAAAGTAAAGAGATTCATGACATCCAATTCTCTCCAGATGGAAAATTCTTTGCCATTGCAGCAGGAAGATTTCTTCAAATATGGAAATTATCTTCTTTCACAGAGACTTCCAATCCTTTCGAAGATGATGATTCTACTAATGCAATCAATTACAATGATCGTCAATTCTCACCATTCATTAAGTTTAGAAATTTATCTGGCCATTTTAATGATATTCTTTCAATTACTTGGTCTAAAGATTCTAGATTTCTTTTAACAACTTCAAAAGATATGACAACAAGAGTCTGGTCACTCTCCTCTAAAGAAGCTAATGCAAAAGCATCATTATCAGGCCATAGAGATTATGTGCTTCGCTCATTCTTCAATTCGACTCAAAATATAATTTATACAATTAGTAAAGATGGTGCTTTGCTTCAATGGGAATATTCTACTAAAAAAAGAAATTTGGATTCTGATGATGAGGAACAAGATAATATTCAAGATTTAACAAAATTATCATGGAGAATTGTACAGAAAAATTATTTTTTTGCAGAGGATCACTCCACTGTTAGATCAGCTACTTTCCATGCCCCTTCTAATCTTTTGGTTGTCGGATTCTCTAATGGTGAATTCCGCCTTTACGAGCTTCCAACATTTACATTGATTCAGCTGCTCTCATTGGGACAAAATCCGATAAATACGGTCCAAATTAACTCAACTGGTGAATGGCTTGCCTTTGGATCTTCAAAGCTTGGTCAGTTATTAGTCTATGAATGGCAATCAGAATCATATATTTTGAAACAACAAGGTCATTTTGACTCAATGAATGGACTTGCATACTCACCAGATGGATCAAGGATTGTTACTGGTAGCGATGATGGTAAAATCAAAATTTGGGATATCGCGTCTGGTTTTTGTCTCGCCACACTTACTTCATCATCAGCAGGTGCTGCCTCTATAACAGATGTTGCATTTTCAAACAGAGGTAATGTTTTATTCTCTTGTTCCTTAGATGGTACAGTAAGAGCGTGGGATTTGATAAGGTATAGAAATTTTAGAACGTTTACGGCAACGACCAGTAGAATTCAGTTTAACAGTTTGGCTGTTGATCCTAGTGGTGAAATTGTGGTTGCATCCTCATTATCTTCTTTTGAAATTTTTGTATGGTCTGTGCAAACGGGTCAGCTTTTGGATAATTTGTCCGGGCATGTTGCTCCTGTTTCTCATCTTGCATTTGGTAATGATACCGATAATAATGGTAAGGCAATTTTGGTTAGCGCTTCGTGGGATAAAACTGTAAGAATTTGGGATATATTTAGCAGATCACAATATCATGAACCTATTCAAATGTATGCTGATGTGCTTGCTCTTGCAGTTAGGCCGGACTCTAAGCAAATGGCTGTTGCTTCATTAGATGGTCAAGTATCATTTTGGGATATTGAAAATGCTAAACAAATTGGAAATATTGATGCTCGTAAGGATATTTTCTCAGGAAGATACTTAAATGATGCTTTTACTGCTCAAAATTCTAAGCGTTCAAAATTTTTTACAACCATAAGCTACAGTTTCGATGGTACTGCATTAATTTGTGCTGGTAAGAATAATTCCATTTGCCTTTATGACATTACAAATGAAGTTCTTTTGAGAAAATTTGTTATCTCTGAAAATATGTCTATTGATGGTACTTTAAGTAAGTTGAATAGTAGTAAACTTACTGAAGACGGTGTAAATTTAGACTTGATTGACAATGATGGCGAACTATCGGATTTAGAAGATAGAATTGATAACTCATTACCTGGTTCCACCAGAGGTGGTGATCCTTCTGCAAGAAAAAATATAAGACCTGAAATTAGAGTTACAGATATAACGTTTTCTCCTACTGCAAACTCTTTTGCAGCTGCTTCAACAGAAGGTCTTTTAATTTATTCCATCCAATCAGATTTGATTTTTGATCCATTGGATTTAGATATTGATGTTACTCCAGAAACAATCACGGAACAACTCTCGCAGGGAAATTACCTTGTTGCATTAGTAATGAGTTTCAGAATAAACGAAAACTACTTAATTCTAAGAAGTTTCGAATCAGTTCCTGTAAAAGATATTCGTTTAATTTTATCTGAGTTCCCTGAAGTCTATCTCCCACATCTTCTTCAATTTCTTGGTGACTTCATGCTTAAATCACAACATTTTGAATTCAATCTAGTTTGGCTCAAAGAAATTTTAAACAGGTACGGTGATTCTATTCGCCAAGACCGTCGCTCCAAGTATGCAAACTCTTTAAGACTTATTCTGAGATTTATAAACAGAATAGCAAAAGAAATTATAAGTGTTTCTAAGAATAATTCATATATGTATGCTTTCCTAAACACAACTTCGCAATTAAATAGCCAGAATGATGTTGTTGATCTTAATATTGAAAATTCAAACGTTGATGATATTTTAATCAAAGTTGACAGCGAAGAAAATTTGATGGATGTTGATGACGATGACCATGATGAAAATGAATGGCTTGGAATCGATAAAGTAAAAGGAAAAGATACAGCATTTAAAGGATTTGATATAGAAGAAGAAAAATAATAAAATTATTGTGTATAACTGGAATCAATAATGATTCTTTTACCTCATTATTTAATAGATTTAGAAAATGACTAGCATTTAATATAATAGAAATTTATTATGCAATTATTTGTAAACTATAGAAACTATTTTTAAGTGAAATCGTAAGTTTATTTATATGTATTTGCCACAATATGTTTTTCTCTTTCCGATTTAAATGGTTTACTACCTTTTTTGCTATGCAATCTTTCATTATTTTCTTTCCTTTTAATGCTTTGTATTTGTATATTTCTCTTGTTAGCATCTTTTTTGATTCCAATGGGAACGTGCCTGTGTTTCGATATTCTTCTAATTTCTGGCATGTATTTGAATTTCTCTTTCAACTTAGCATCATATTCTAATTTGTTTCTTTCTCTTGTTGACTTGACAGTAGTTCTCTCCCATGCTATAGCCCTCCAAATTCTGACATTACAATCATCTGATCCGCTAAATATGAACTTGGAATCTAAAGAATACTTGATACAGTCCACTTGTTGCATTCTTTTTGTATGATAGATTTCCCTTGAATGGCCCTCATTTACATTAAAAATTCTAATAGTTTTATCAAACGAACCCGAAGCAATTTCCTTTCCTGTTGGTGAGTAATCTACGTCTAGAACTGCAGATACATGATCTTTATAAATATTCATACTCTTGGACATATTTCTCATATCATAGGCATAAATGTTACTATCCTCAGATGCGCAAACAAAGTTATAAGCCGACATAGGATTGAATTTAATGCTATTAGTTCTTAAAGTTGATACTAATTTTTGAGTTGGAGAATTTGTTCTAATATCATATAGGATTACAGAATTGTCACTACCTGCAGAAGCCAAAATAGATGTTTCCACATTATTAAATCTAACAGAAGTAATGTTGTCTGCACCCCATGTTAAATTTGAGACTGCTTTGGATCTATTTGAATCCCATAATTCTATTTCGGCACCACCCGTAACAAACATATCTTTATTGTAATGATGATCTAAACAATCATACGCATGTTCACCCAAATAGGTTTTGATCAATCCATTACTAGAATTAATTTCATTATCATTCATAAAAGCATCATCTATCATTGTTTCTTTTTCATCATCAGAATCACTATCTGACTCTGATTCATCGGATTCAAACTCACTATCACTATCATCTTCAACACGTTTCATTTTTTTGCTTTTCGTCTTAAAATCTTCATCATTAACTGACCACATTTTAATAGTTTTATCATGTCCGCAACTCAATAATCTTCCATTAGGTGTTACCACTAAGCCACTAACTTTTCCGAAATGAGCTTTAAAACTCACATATTCTTTTCTTCTCTTCACATTCCAATACTTAATCACACCATCTCCACCACCCGTGGCAATCTTATTCAAAGAATCGAAATTACTAGCAATTGCATAGACTGCATCTCTATGGCCATCACCCAACTGTCCCACAAAAGGCTGCGCAAACATTCTTTCCATTTTTGTTGCAGTCAATGCCTTACTATATTCTCTAGCTCTTTCAAAAGGATGTAGTGCTGGGTCCAAGTTTCTTGAGATTCTTGATTCATCAGTGTTTCTCTCCGGAATATATGTGTCACTTGATCTAGAGATAGTTTTTATTTTCATTTTCCAAGGATCTTTCTATTTGCAAAATTGATAATTTTATCTACTTTTTTCTTGATTATTTATTATTCTTTGTTTTACAAATTTGAATTATTCTATAGTTTCTTTTTCAAAATAGTCGTATTACGTCAAATAAGGATTAGATAAGTAGATTATCTTTGATGAGAGATGAGCTTCTAGCGTCAGTGTATTATTATATCCAAAAAAAAAAAAAAAAAAGAAAAAAAAATTAAAAATTTTACCTCTGCTCACATAAAGTATGTTATAATGTTCTGATTTGTGCATGTTCATGCATAATTCTACAAATTTATTTGAGAAATCTATCACTTCTTAAATAAATATCAGTACACACATTTTTAATATACTTTTTATCATCTATTTGGCTACATATATATATATATATAGTGTTTAATACGCTTAAACTAATTTCTGTTTAACAAAAAAAGTTCTCAAATGTTGCAACTGCCAAAAACAAGTACCACCTAAAGTAATTAACTGAACAATAGACCATTTAATAACATTGGAGTTAACAGCTTCAGATAAATCTCTAAATTGAGCCTCTCTTTCTCTATGCAAAAGTTGCTCTCTCTTAATCTCATTTACCTTCGATGCCAAGTTACGCACTTTACTATTCAAGGAATTGACAACTTCTTCATTCTTTGAATCCAAAGTTGTGGCTTCACCTACAGTGAAATCAACATTGACCTTTACTTTTATTTTTGCTAGCCATCCACCAGATTGAGGTTGAAAACATATTCTATGTTCACCAGATTCAATAGCTGTAAAAGTAAATTCACTATTTCCTGAACCCTTTTGGTGTACAACTCTCTGATCATCATCAAAAGTCTCTTCGACATCAATAATTATTCCCAAATCATCATTTCTTGTATAACTATTAACACTACTGTCAAATGATTCAACACTGTATCTTCCAATCAATAATGTACCTTGTGATAATTCCTTGTAGAAGCATTTTCTCTCTGCACCATTAACATAAAAGTAAAATGCTTGAGCAGTGCAAAGACATCCCATCAAGGTAAGTAAATAGCTTAAAACAAATTTCATATTTGTTTAGTTTATTTTTTATTTTTTATTTCCAATAGTCTCATAAATCAAATTCCATCCAGAATGAAAGCTATCGTCAGTGAGGTTTCAAGTTTTGATTTCAGTGTTTTTTTTATTTCTTCCACGATTTTCGTTTGATTTGCCTGCTGTTATTTTCTTAATATTATTAAAGTGCGCCAACATAAAGAAAGCTGAAAAAAAAAAAAATTTTTCTATGAAACATAATAATAATAATTTCATCTGACTTTCACGTGATTATATTACATCCTATACCTTTATGGATACCTAAATTTAACATTGTATTTACTGATTAAGATAGATGATATTCTTTCTATTATTATTATACATTAAGTCAAATCAAAATTCATATATAGTTCTCATCACTAGGAGGAGGACGGCGAACATAATTTATGGATTTGTTATGGTTATTTGGTGTATCAAACACATCAAGGTTTCCTTTGCTTGGTGACCTAACCGGAAACAGCATTGCAGGAACCTTCATGTACGGCTGCGGGATAGATGATAATGATGATGATGATGGCAAAGTAGATGCCGAAGCCTCATGCAAGTCTTCATGTGCCCTCTCGTGTGACGGCTCATTACTGCCTATTGCAGAATCTTGTAAATTATCAGTGGTCAAACGTTCTTGAATTTCGTCACTTATAGCAGTGCCCTCGTCTTTTGTTATATTTGTGTATTTCGTTTTTCTTCTTGATGAAATCATTTTGGGACTTCTATATACTATGTTTCCATTATTATCTTTCTCTATATCAGCGCAACTTGCATGATCAGACAAATCAATAAGTTTCCCATTCTCTTGTCTAACCACTTCTTCTGGTTTATATGAATAATTATCATTGTTGATTTTATTCATCTTTACACTGGCTGCTTTAGTCACATTTCTGAATGTGTTTGCAGCCTTTCCTCGTAGGTCCTTATTTTTGAAATTAAATATCGAATTATTGGATGTTGTTGTTGTTGGGAAATCATACTGAGCTCCAATAATAATTTTCGGATTTGCTTTGGATTCAGAATTATTCGTACCCAATTGATTATTATTTCTTTCATCTATTGAAAGAATGCCGTCAACATCTCCTGTTACAGGTACAGATTTTATTGATTCTGACCTTTTAATGTAATTTTTCAGATCTTGACTTTTGATAGATTCGGAGTCATATTTTTTCTCGATAAATTCATTGACTTCTTCCTCCGTGAAAGTCCTTCTATTTTCTTTATTCCAAATACCTCCTCTAAATATTTCTTCAGTCGTTGAAAAAAATGCAATATCATCCATTGATGGATATACTAAGCTTTCCTTAATTGATGTCTTCAACCTATTCTCAATAGTTCGTGTGATCATGCCTGTTGTTATTTGTCTAGAACTGACAGCTGGCTCTACTTCAATGTCGATCTCCGGCATTTCTGAGAAACACCACCAAAGCCTATCAGATGGTGGCTTTTTCATTTGAAATTTCATCGTTCCTTTGACATTCTTAATTGTGACCGCCAACAAAATACTTATGTCTCTTTGCTTGAATCGCGTACCCAAATTTATATTAACTTTTGTTGACACTTCAAAAGAAATGCCACCATTATACAAAATTGAAGTCTCCACATCTAACTGTCCTTCAGGGGTCAAATTTATCAATCTAGGAGAGCCAAATAATGGTGCACCACGTCCAACAAACACTTTTTCAATTTTAAATTCATCCAAGAATCCAGGTTTATTTATTTTTTGTAATTTGTCCATTAATCTATTCTTTATCGCATTTTCAAATTTTTCAGTTTTATACACCGCTAAAAAAACTCGACCAATTATAGAATTAAACCAACGAGTATGTAACTGGCCCTCTGAAGAATGCAAATTCTGTATTAAACTTATCACATCTGCTGTCCTTGGATGTAGCGTTTCAGCAAAGACTGAAGGACTCAAAAGAAACTCCTCATCTAACAGATCATTTGGCTTGGACGAATTTAGTTTCATTGCTCTGATCAAATCAAAATACCAATCTTCCTTATCATAATTTCTGTCAGGATACAAAAAAAATGTAGTATTTTTTGGTGGAGTAATTCCTTTTTCAAGAATCTCAAAAGTTGATATAGATAAATCTATTTCGCCAATTGAACTGTTGTCAGTAATGCTTTCCGCTTCATTTTCAACAAGATATTTTGATACATTTTTTCTGATGATACAAATAGCACTGATTTTACTAAAAAGTTGTCCATCTGGTAAATTTCTAGGCCAAATTGTAACTACGTAATTCGAAAGAACAATCACATGCAAAACATCGTCTAAATTTTCATCTTTGTATAAAAATAAATTCCCATGACGAAGAACTGCGAAATATCTGTTTTTACGAGGTTTCTTTCCACCACTTCCCAGGCTAGTTGATTTTTCCGCATCAATTTCCTCTGTTTCGTTTTGCTCATTGAGTTTAAATGCTTTGCTCTTAACTAGATGATAGAGAGCGCTAGTTGAAGAATTCATGGTATCTGGTTGTGTTGGTCTTTCTTGAGCAGGTGCTGATGGAAATTGTACATATTCAGCAGTCACAGTAAGCCATCCACTCTTATATACATTAACTCCTTCATTTTGCTTCTCTTCACTCTCAGTAACCTTTAATGTTCGGTATTTCTCGGTCAAATCTTTATCAGAAAATGGAGACAAATCGTCATTTTCAATTTTTTCTTCGAAATTTGAGTAAAGTGGTAAATACCAGTTTAAAAAGAAGAACCCCAGAATTAAACAAATAGGAATAAATGTTATACCTCCAAGTAAATATATAAAACAGAAACCGAGAATGCTCATTATTCTATATTTATTTATTAGAATCTGTGCCTTCTTTCTCAGACAAAAAATGCAAATATAAAAAAAAACTTCAACCCTATCAATAAAGCAAGAAATTATTAATAAACTTTGTTTCTTCACATGGATAAACCACTATTGAGAAAGAGTAAAGTATTCTGAGGATTTCACCACTCGCATGTACCTAAATTATTAAAACTAATGATGAAGCTATGCGCAGACCCAACTACAAAAAAATATGTCAAGTATAGAATTAATTTTCTTCATATCAATTAATTGAAAGTTGACAATATGTGTCTTAAATTGATGATTCGTTGAATTGAAAAAAATAAAAAGATATATATTGATACTATGAAATCACTGGCATTCTATTGGTTGTTTCCCGAATTTTGGAATTTTGAAAACTTGAGCTCTACTTCTTTTTCAAAAATTTGAACGCCATCAAGTTGATTGCCGATAGCTAAATTTTGTGTTTTGTGTTAGTATTTTATTAATCAGATTAATTGTAGTATGATTTCATGAAACTTACTGAACCATCCAGGACGTGTATTATGTTGGCGTCCAAATATTTCAAGTTTTCTAGTATTTCTTCCAACTAACCGTTCAATCATTCCATAGAGCTAAATAAGAAAGTTAGTATAATTTATGATGCAACGTAAACATATAAAAGTTCAACTTACTTGATCTGGTTTTCGGCTTGCTTCTCTCGCAGTTGCAACTATCAAATCAACGTCAACACTTTTGTTAATCCATTTTGGATTCCCTTTGATTCTATAAATTGTTATTAGTATATTAGAATACTTCTATTTAATGACTTTCTGTTTAAAACATCCGATATGTTATTGCGAAACTTACCCAACTAGTAAATGCTCTTTAGAGTGGTTTAACCAATGGCCAGTCATTCCTGTCCTATAACATTATTTGTTAGTACATTGATTTACTGATGAAATATGTGTGTAACTTGTTAATTTTGCAATGCCAGTAACATACGTGATAGTTCTGTTCAACTGATTTGTTTTTATCCATACGATTTCATTCAGATATTCATAACCCCAAGTTTTTAAACATTTCTTTCCTTGTTCTATTGCTCTTCCTGTTACCCATAGAAAAATAATTCCCTCATCTTGCAATTTTTGAACATCTAAAGTTAAAAGCATTCTAATTTTGTTAGTAATATATAAATATGCTGAAAGCTGAAAATTTACTTTTATAAAAAATCTACTTACTCATCATTAGCATTACTATTTGTCGGTATTTTTGTTTTCTGTAAAATAATGTTAGTAAATCCATAAGTTCATTTTTGAAAGTATTGTCAAATAAGTGCATCAAGTTGAAATGAATAACTTACATCCATATGAATATTCCAGGCAGCTAGAGATATTTTTTCCTATTGTTAGTATTTTGGATGTTAAATAAATCCAATAAGCTGTTAATAACCAATACATACGATCTGCAATAATAGCGGAAAATTTCCCCAAAATATCATAATCAATTATGGAAACATCACAATTGATCCATTGTGCAGGAAGTTCATCATTAAGAAATTCTCCTAGTGGCTCCTTCCAATTGCAAACGTTGTTTTTAATATTTTCATTATTTTCTTCATTAAAATCCATACATTCTTGTATATCTTTATTTAATTTTTCCAATGGTAATAATGTGAAATAGTGAGTGTATCTACAAGATTCCCATTTGTAGCATGTATCTAAATAAGAACAATCACCCATGCTAAAATCATAAACTTTTGTTTGAAGAGAATGTTGGACTTGACCAACAAACTTATGCAGATTGCTAGCTGGATAAGAAACACTATTACTTGTACTTATTTTTGTCAGTTTTTTTCCTCTATTATTCTTACTTATTGGAATGAAGTGGATCTTTGTAGATATACATATCTTAATATCATTATTTAATTTAGAATATACTTTTTTGTCAATTAACATAGTGATGTTATTCATAGAATTTAACGGATCTTTGCTGTTTCTATCAGTTTTTGTTTTTTCAAAGAATGAAATCTGTGACATATGAAAAGCATGATCTGCATTATTGCATACTGTTAAAAAAGGTTTCTTGGGAGTAGTCCAATATATTTTTTCAGCTGTCAATAAATTTGATGCACTTTTATATTTTAGTAATTCTAAGGCATGTCTTTCGTCTAAGCATCGTTGCAATATCAATGCATTCTTTGCCTTCATCTCATCAAGATTACTATAGAATATATCGTGATACTTTCTATTTTTTGGGGTAGGTTTTTCAATAATTTTTGGAACTTCTAAAAGGGCCATTGCAACATCTAAATCGATAGTTTCTTCTTTAGAAATTCCACCTACTTTATTGGATTTTTCATTATTATCTGTTTCCGAATATTTTTTATTTCTAAGTGTAAAAACTAACTTTTGAAGAATTTCTTCATCAATTTCATTGATTTTCTGTGTTTTTTCTCTGTTCGAGTCTTTATAAACAATAGTCTTGAATGAAAACTGGTAATCTTCAAATGTTATAGCCTTAGAAATAGAAGATATGACCTTAAAAGTTTCTAGAAATGTTTGCCATTCCATAATATTAGATTCCAAACTTCTTCCTTTATAAAGTAGGAACGCTTGATATACAGAGGAATCATATTTTTGTAAAATCGCCTTTTTGAAGTCTATCAAAAAAGTAGCTAAAGAAAGTATATATTCTTCGTTCATTTTTGGTTGCTTCAAATAACTCTTATAAATTTTAGAACTTTAAACATAAATTCGCTATACTTGCGAGATGGAATATATATATAAAGTATAAATATTTATAAGTTGATAGCTCAACATCGTATAACCTGGAAATTAATGTAATTCATGTTTAAATTTTTAAGGGTCAATTCCCACATATATGTGCATATTTATGCATAACCAACCTACCTACAACATTCAACATAACTTTTCCAGCGTAGAAAAATTATGTCTACTCTACATATTATATTTTTATATTTATTCTATATTATACGTATTATTAAAGGTCTATATATTTATTAATGTCCAAGAAAACAAATATTACTGATATTTGCAATTAGCGTATCATGAACTGGGATTGGGTATATCAACGATTTCAATTTCATCATCAGAATAATCAGTGATTTTTGTGGAATCGTCATATTTCTTTGTGAATTCCAACTCTAACTTTTGAAGTACTACTCTCAAGTATTTTCTATACTTATCGCGTTCTTCTTTGTTAAATACGGTACTCAAACTTCTACTATTTTTTCTACTAGGACTGTTGTACTTCATCCAAAACGACAAACATTCTTTGGGATGCTGAATTAGTTTCTCTATATTATAAATGACATGGATTCCACAATCATTGAAATTGTTCTGTTTAGGTACCACAGCACGCTTCAATTCAAACATATCTTCATTTAATTCAACATCTAAAACGTCCTTGGCATATCCCATCAAACAATTTATTATAGGATTCTTTATGTTTTCATGTTTTTGAGACAACGAATCAAAATAGTAGATAGTACACAAGGTCATACTTTCTTCAGATATTTCATTATCTAATGTAGTTAATGTCACGTTCTTGCACTCCCTTACAGCAGTCAATAAAGTTGAAAAACTGCATATCACCGCACAGTACCAATGTAAAGATTCATTTATAGGCATGACAATGTAATCATATTCGTGTAAGCGTGATTTGGCTAGCCATCTCTTCATGGTATAATAATAGGGATATAAATCGTTACATAGGGGTTTGCTGTCACACCTACTCACACTTGAACCGTTTGAACTACTTGTATCCTTGATCTCATCATCCAATGCATCAAGCTGTACGTCTATAACCTTATTATTTGAATTATTTTCTCTATCAACAAGACTAATTTGTTTATAATTATCACTACCATTATCTGTATCAACAGTCAAATATCTTTGGTCCTTTTTCTCTTTCTCTTCTCCATCTTCAATTAGATCAAGAATTGTACTATTGTTTGCCTCTTTAGAAGTGACTAACTTTTTTCCCCTGATGCTTTTCGGAACTTTGCTCACCAATTTTGAAAAAAAATATGTAGTCATGACATAAATGTTATCTTTCTTTAAACCTACTTTGTTATTCTGAACTATATACCTAAGAAAAAAATCTATGACTGTATCGTTGATCCACTGATTATCATAAAGGCAAGAATAATCAGATGCTGTCAATGTCATAATGCTTCCGTTATCAAATTCATAATCTAATCTCTTGAAACTATCAACATGTTTTTCAAGTCTATATTGGCCTTCATCCTCTAAATCTAAAGACGTCTCCTTCTTAATTCTCTTATTGCTCGAGGATTTGGAGCCTAAAGAAATTAGTCTACCATCTTTAGGAAGTTCTGCAGATGGTCGTTTTGTTGAAGTATAAAAATCATGAGGGCTAATTGGTCTTTCTATCTTGGCCCCTTTGGATTTTTTTTTTTGATTCTTTGATAAAGATTTTAAGTTTTTATTAAGAAACTTATCAGCAACACTCAGTGAGCTCGGTCTATATTTATTAACACTATGAGAAAAAATATTATCAGAAGATTTAAGTATATTTGTACTCAGTACGTCTTTGTTTTTTTTTTCGCCATGTAAATAATTAATTTTAGAATTTCCTATAACAGATTTTGTAAATGTTTTATTTTTTCCACTATCTATGCTAGGTATACAATTTGATAATTCTTTTACATCCAGAGTATAGGTTCCCAAATCAAATATTCCATATTTAGATGAAGAAACTACTTCATTGTTCAAAGGTTCAATGTTATTTGAGTGTGTCAGAGTATTTCTGTCCGTTGACTTTAAAGGATTCAGGGGAAGTAATCGTCCAGATGGTTTCTGGTTCATCTCCATTTCATTTTCATGCCTACTTGCATGAGACTCTGATTTTCCTTGAAAACTACTTCTGCGATACAAAGATTCTGATGTATCCAGCAGCATCTTTGAAGAAATTTTATTTTTTGAGCTAATTAATATATATTAGTTGGAATAATTCATTCATATAATATAGAAAATTAATAACATACCCTAGTGAATTCATAGGCTGTACACCACCCAGTAACCTGGTTTTAGATTTATGTGCCATTCATGAAAATTTGATCAAATCTTTTCTATCAAGAACGATAAAATGTGGTTCAGTGCTTCTTGATTAACTTAACAGTAGCGTCAATTGCTTGCATAGCTTATATAAAAGTAGTATTGAGACCAAAAAAATAATCTATAGTGGAGGAAATTTAGTGCAGATCATCATATTATAAAAAAGAAAAAAAATAATAATAAAAACGATACTTAAAAAAAAAAAGAAGGGCCGAGCTGGGAATTGAACCCAGGGCCTCTCGCATGCTTCAGTGGAAAACCCAATTGTAAATCAGGCTCGCTACCCAAAGCGAGAATCATACCACTAGACCACACGGCCAACTTCGTGGTATGTTTTAAATTATGTTTTTCAAATATGAAATTTTGTTTGGATATTGGCAATAATTTGTTGTTCATAATAATAATTCACGTGATATAATGCTATGAGCTATGAAAAATATAATATAAAATATTCAAAGAATACCAATTAAACTTCACAATCTTTTACATTTTTGTTGAAACAGTATTACATAGTAATAATTGACTCATGATCCTTGAGTCATAATGACTCATATGACTAATAGGCAATGATTAATAACGACTCAGCATCCTACTATACCATTTGAAGATATTAGGAATGTTTACTGATCATTAAAATATCAGGTGTCGAATATAAAAGGATAGATACCCAAGCAAGGAAAATATAATGATAGAAAAGAGGAAACAGGAAGAATATATAGAGTAGATAGAAGAAAATGTTGAGCCAGTAATACTGACTCAATATTGTTAAGCCAGTATCACTCAGTGAATAACTGCTTATGATCAGAAAAATAAAGTATAATGCGAACATATGTATGTTGAAATATATTCACCTGTGGGAAGGAGTATATCACGTAGGAATATAAGTTCATATGGGAATATAAGTAAAACAATTATAAGTTCCCAATACACCTGATCCAGAAAAGGAAAACATAAATACAGAATGGTATATAAGGGAGTTCAACTCTCCAAAGTTCAGAAATGAATGGAAGAGGAAGAAGGACGAGGAACAACAAGAAAGACAAGGAATATATAGGACAAGATAATATACATAGGATCTCTCTCAAATTCTAAGAATGACTATT
>JASTUL010000077.1:0-35678 GCA_031125485.1 Saccharomycopsis javanensis
TATTATTATTATTATTATTATTATTATTATTATTATTATTATTATTATTATTATTATTATTATTATTATTATTATTTCCTAAATAGTAAACCAATGTTGAATTTCAGAAAAATAGAAATAGAGGCTGCATCTAGAATTTTGTCTGGCAAAAGAAAAAAGTTCGAGATTTAAAAAAAAAAATTTTTTTCTCATTTTCACAGAAATAGCTTGATTTGGTAGCATAACCCAAATTATATTAATAGTAATAACAATTATAGAGATATCATTAGCAATTATTGGTAATAAACAATTAAAATGAGTTGGGATGACGATGTTGATGATGCTCCAGCAATGGGAAGCTGGGAAGATGAAAACGATGAACCATTATTAGAAGCTGATTCTTGGGATGTTGACTTAGATGAAGTAAGAGCTAATGAAAAAAAGGCTAAAGAAGAAGAGCTAAGAAAGAAGAAAGAAATAGAAGATCAGAAAAAAGCAGAAAAGGCCAAAAAATTAGAAGCTTTAAAAAAATTGGACGAAGCTGATCCTAGTACTCGTAGAGAATTATTGAAAAAAGCAGAACTTACTGCTGATTTGAATAACGCTGCTGATTTATTTGATGGTTTAGGAATCGCAGAAGATGAACTACACGCTCATCCAAGATCTAAAGCAAGCAATATTGATGATAAGCCTATATCCACTTTAACCAAAGATTCTCCACTTACCGCTCATCCAATTTTCCATGCTGAGTCCAAACCTGAATTTGAAAAATTGAGAAAAGAATTGTCTTCAACACTTACTGAATTGGCTAATGAGAATTTGTTATTCTATAGTAGTTCTTTAGCCATAGATTTAACAAGAGACATTGTTAAACCAATGACTACAGAAAATATAAGAAAAGTTATTAGTACTTTAAACATTGTCTTAAAGCAAAAGGAGAAAGAAGAAAGATTGGCAAGATTATCCAAAACTGGTGGCACAAGTACCGGTGGTGCTGGTAAGAAAAAAGGCAAGGCTAAAATTAATCTTGGTGGTGGTTTCAAAAAGGAAATGGATATTGATACTACCAACTATGATGATTTCAATGATGACGACTTTATGTAAGCGCAAGTAACCAACTTTTTTGATTAATTTAATAAATTCTTTCAATAACGAAAAAATAATAATAATAAATATTAGCTGTAGAAATGTTCCTTAAAGAAAAATAAAAGTATTAGATTCATCCTGGGAAATTACAATATTGATCTTAAAGTGGCAGAAAGTATTAAATTTTATTATTTTTTGAATATAATAATAATTTTAACTAGGTAGAAATAGCGAAAGCAAGAATTAAGAATATCAAAGAAAATATTTTTTTCATCAAAAAAGAAATCAAATCAAAATTAAAGAAAGAAAAGCATGTCATAACAAATCGTAAATCAAATAAAAATCATAAATCAAATAAAATCAAGGACAAAAAAAAATTAATAGAAATTATCGATAACAAGAATAGTGAAGTCAAAAAATCACTGGTGGATAAATGATAAAAAGGAAACTCCTTTCTTTTTCTTTTTTGATAGTTAGTTCGTAAATGTTATTCATAAAGTATGTTTATTCTCTAGAGAGGTCTTGGAACTTCTTCACTCCAGTCGTAGCCAATAACATTTCCCGCAGGATAATAACTACAAATAACATAGGTATGGAAAGCAGTATTACAGGTCTTATAAGCGCATCCAAGTTCTGCAGTGTCTTTCCAGACAACTTGGGTAAAATGACCAGTAGCTTCGGAGAATCCAGGGTTAGAATAATCATAATCCTGAATTTCATCATACCATGCATCAACTGTTTTGAAAGCAGAAGAATATCCAGATGCTAAATTTTCTCCGTATGGGCCTCCTGAATGGATCAATTCACCATCGGATGGACATGAATAGTCGTCTGCATATGCTTGTGCATAAGCTTCTAAGGTGGTGTTCCATATAAGTGGCTGAACCCCATGAAGAGTACGCTTCACGTTATGTTCATAAAGAATATCCTTGTCAAAATCTGCAGAATTGTAATCATCTGCAGCTTCGTCGGTTGGAGAACTAGTGCTTGAGGTAGATGAAGATGAAGTTGTACTGATGGTGGAAGTTGTAGAATCAGCAGTAGAAGTTGACGAAGTTATAGCAGAAGAGGTTAAAGAACTAGTGGTAGTAAGTAAAGTAGAAGACTTCAAGGAGCTTGATGTGTATGTAGATGATTCTGAAGAGATAGATGAAGAGGTAACTGAATCAGTAAAGGAAACGAATGAATCACTTGAAGATGTAGTAGAATAAGAACTTGATGTGGTTGTTGAGGAGGTGGAGTCAAAAGTGGATAAAGAATCAATGTCTGTTATAAAAGTGGAGGAATTGTTATCGGAAGGTGATGAGGTTGATGTGACCAGAATAGAATCAGTAGATGTAGCGCTTGTTGACAAACTTGATGTTGCACTAGAAGTAATATTCACATATGAAAATCCATTAGACGTTATTGTAGAAAAATTTTCTGAAGCATCAGTTGATGTTGCAAGAGTTGTTGGAGCGTAAAAGCTAGTGAACTCAACAATATTGGTAGCATCAAGATCGACGACACTAGTAAAAGAATAAATTTCAGTACCAACAAGCTCTGTGGATGTCTTGTTCTTAGCATAAAGTACATCATAAGTGAAGTTTTCTTCGATAAAAACTTCAGTAACTAAATGTTCTCTTTTGATTAAAGCTGCACTTGCCAAATGAGAAAGCACTTGAAAGTAAACTAAGAATTGCATTTTGTGTCTTATTAACCTTTATTTAATTTTTTCTTTTTTTTGATTGTATTGTGTTTGTGAACTGTGTTTAAAAATGTTTTGTTTATTATTGATAATTTGTAAAACAAACAAATAAATATGTTTTAATCTTTTTCACATTTTTATTTTTATAAAAGTTTGGACATTTGTCTCAGTATTTATGGTTGAAAATTTAATTAATTAGCAAATTTAGAAAAAAGGAATTTCTCAACATGATCTAATGAAGATCCAATATGTTTGCAAAGAAAAGAAAAAGGAGTAAGATATTCATGAAGTTGCTGTAAGATTTAGATATCCATTTTGGAAAGATATTGTCCCTTTCTTTTCAAATTTTACTACCCGAACAATAGAAAATTGCAAATTGAATCTCCAATTAGCAGAAAGAAGAAAAGGGTAATCATGCGTCAAATGCATGCGTTGAAGCAATCATATAAAATATTAAATAAGATAGGAGATTCTCAATTTCTCTATCTCCTATACTCTAATATTGTGCATGCAAGATACAACCCCTATGCTTATTTAGTGTCTTGATATTTTGTTCAATGAAGTTGCAAAATTATTTGTTTCTGGTAATTCATGCATGTTGAAAAATTAGTTAGAGAATAGGGTACCATAGATGTGAAAACAATATTTCTATGCACGATCTACTGTTTATAATGCACAGTAAAGCACTATGGTGCATACCCCTAATTGTTCTCTTGTTATTTTTTTTTTTTCAAAAATTAACCATAATAATATTCATAAGAATTTAAATGTAGACATAAAGTCGATTCGTTAAATCATCTGGAAAGTCTGATCCAACTATATAGTAAAGGGAGTGCTAATTTAAGATCCCTATACCTATATAAATATTGCCTTTATAGAAATATTGGTATTAAATCCCAAGAGTGTGGCATTTTCAGGTTGACATGCTGCAAAGCAATGTATTAATGATAGATTCATCGATAATATTAAACTTGATACGTACGCACCAAAGTAAAAGTCTAAGAAATAAGTTTTTCTGTTTATCATTTTTCTATATATTTTATATTGGTAAATATTTCTAAATAGAGCTGGTTTTGTAAATTGAATACGATGAGAGTATAGTAATAATCATAATAAATAATAATAACAATAAAAAGTATAAAACAAAATAATAATAACAATAATAGGAAAAAGCATTATTCAAAATGAAAATAACTAGAGTAAAATCAGCTTTCATTAGGTACGGACAAGAAACCATCGTCCTCGTCTTTAATATCTGAATAGTTTCCAGGTTGTTCAGTATTAGTGATTGGATTCCACGACATTTCAGGAGCAGAAATCATGGATTGTTTCTTACGATCTCTTTCAAATTCACCCCATCTTTTCATGACAATGTTTGTAGCATCAAAATCACCACCTTCTTCTTCATGACCTTTATCACCTACGACTTTTCTAGTTTCACCCCAAGAGAAATCATCAAATTTCCAGTATGCATATGTTGGCAAAACAAAATTCCAAATTGGTAAAGCTATAAGATAAATAATCATCCAAAGGAAATATGAAAGTCTAGAAATTGTAACGGCAATCAATAATGCTGGCAAACCAAAAATAACAGCCAACAATACTAAAGTCAAAATAGGAGTTGGTTTTGCAACAATAGCAAAAATAATAACGTAAACAGTGAAAACAATAGCGCAGGGCAAAACCAAAGTACCAATCAATTCAATAAAAATAACAAATTGCATACTGAAACAAAAAGTACCACACAAATCTTTAACAAGAACTAGTTCCATTAAATTATGAACAGTGGAATTGATCCAACGACGTCTCTGAGATAATAAAACTTTAAATTTATCAGGAACAACAGTTTTACATGATGCTTTAGCCACAAAAATTTGTTTACGTTTAGGAAATGTTCTCAACATTAAGGATGTCAAATATCTATCTTCACCTAACAATAGTAAATTCTTCTTATGTAACGTGTCAATAATGTTATCAGAATATCTTTCTACAATATCAGGGTTAGCCAAAATAGGAACCCAAAAACCATTTCTACCTTTTGGTGATTTGATTCTGTACATACAGAAACAACCAGGCAAACAAGTAACACAGCCGAAAACACTTTCAAAAGCTTTTGCTTGATGGTGAGAGATAAAATACTCAAAGACTTGAATAGCTGTGGTAAAAGATGCAGCTTTGTTGGAAATCTTAGTTTCGCCACATAATCCCATAATTTCGGGATCTCTGACCATTTCAGCAATCATATGAGTCAAAGAATCTGGATAAATTTTGGTATCTGCATCAACCATAAGAACAATTTCATACATATCTGCCATTAATCCAGTGAGCATCCAAATATTTTGCAAAATTTCAAACTCTAATCTTGTCATTCTTTCATTAAAAGTAATTTTCTGTAAGAACGACATCAAAATAATTTGAGAATCTCTCTTACCTCTATTACCAGGTTTAGACGCACCTTGTTCAGCTTCAGTACCAGACTTGACAATAACGATCATTGGAACTCTTTGTTGTCTCTCTAATGGAATAGTATCATTATCATATTTATAAAAACCAGAAAAAATCTTTGCTTTATTATGTCTCTTTGTACCTTGAGCAACAGCAACATAAGAATACGACTCAACCTTATCTCTAGGAATAGTAAAATCTTCAACCATATCAAGAACAATATCTGAAGTGTACTTGTCATTACCAGAACCTTTGATGAGACCATCACAGACGACAATAATTAATTTATGAGAATTTAAGTAATCAGTGGTTGCAACAGAATCCAAGGTAGTTCTTAAAGCTAATTCGTCTTCTGAATAGCACGTAACAAAACAAATTGTGTGCGCCAATGGGTATCCATACGGCTGATAGGTTGGAGTTGGTTGTGTCAAAACTCTTGGATGTATCAAACTTTTAGGCAAGGTTTCGGCAAAATTATCATTATCATCAAATCTTGTCGTATTAGCAATATTATCAAATGGATTCATCAAGGTATTATTAGACTGAGATAATTTAGAATTTGCGTAGAATGAATGTCTTAAGTTGTCAGTGCTAGCCACTTTTTTCACTAAACCAGGATTATTATTGTTCATTTGTTTTTCATAAACCTGAAGACCCATTGTAGTCACATTAGCTAAATCATTATTATCATTATTATAGTCAGTAATTCCATTGTCATTATCATTGTAAAAATCATAATCATATTCTAATGTGGAAAATCTTGAATTTCTCTTATTATTAAGGAAATTTTTGGAATGTCTTTTGTTTTCCGAATAATAATCTGCTCTATTTTTTTTATCAACTTTTTTTATGTTTGCAGCTTGGGAATTGATATTTTCCGACCAGTCTTCAATTTCATTTAACTTTTTATTCATTGTTTTAAAATCAAGAACGCTAGCACCTTGTTTTGGACTGACAAACCATCTGAAATAGCAAGCAACCAAGAATTTCAATACGACTAACGCTAAAATAAATGCCAACATAGTATATAAAACAATATCTGAGGCGAGACAACCAATAGTTTCAGAATCAATAGTACCTACTTTAATAATTTCTTGCAAACATTTTGCTTGCTGTTTCCCTTCAGTAGAAGAAAACAAAATACTGATATCTTTACCAATCAATCTATCATCAGTTTTTAATTTATCAAAAATATCAGGGTATTCTAAATCTGTATATTGAATCCAGTTCAATAAATTTAAATCTAAAACATCACCGTTATATACCACAAGTCTTCTGGTACTATTTGTAATATCATCCCAAGAGAAATAAACATCAATGGAGTCTTTTAAAGAATAATAATCAGAACGAGCTAGATCTGAAGTATGACAAGCCCAACCAGCATAATATTCACTTTCTGTAAAGTTAACAGGGGTAGAACCATCTTGATTATATAATTTACAAGGCATATACCAAGCTACTTCTTCACCAGAGGTTGGAATAGAACAGTTAGATCTTGGAGTAATCAAACCTTTACAATTACCATTTACATTCTGAAAAAGAAAAGATCCATCTTTACCACCAGCATTAATCGGAGGGTACAAAATATTAGCACCAGCGGTAATTCCTTCGGCTGCAGGGTGTCTAGACAGTGTCAAATCATAAGCTTGCCCATTGATAATCAAGTAACCAGAGCTAACAGAATTATTTCTAATTTTTATTGCATGGTCTTTGCAAACAGTTCTACTGAAACCGAAAATCAAGAAAGCAACTATAGCACCTAAGTATAAAATTATTGAGATAAGTCCTATTTTTTCTCTCCAAGCTACTTGTCTTTCTTTTTTAGGCATACCAAACAAATGTAAAAGTGGACTTGGAGCCCAGAATGTAACTATGTAACAATAAATCAACCAAATATTAGTAAACATTGATTTTTTGGAAGCCTCTGTTCTAATTTTTTTAGTTTCATTATAATTGAAATTATCGTAATTAGGAGCACCGCCAGTTTGATATCTTAAAGGATTTGTCTGATCTATATATTCATCTCCAGTATAATCATTATCATGGTAAGGAGCATGGTTAGCGCCATCACTTGTTTCATCATTTAAACCATAAATTTCTTTACCTTCTGTGGCTGCTGCCAAACCTGTATATTCACTTGGAATGGAATCTCTTGATGATCTATGGACATTTTGAAGAGGAATTCCATCAGCATTTTCTGCGTCATTAATACCATCAACATCACTGTCATCCTCATTGTAATTTAAATTTATCTTTGATTTTTTATTTGATTTCTTAGAAGCAGCTCTTTGAAGATCTACAACAGGATTAGCGCCAGTGGATGAATTTTGAATACCGATATGTGAAGCCTCAGAAGTAGCAACTTTATTGTAAAAATAATGGGGGTTAGACCGATTCATTTTAGCTCTTTCAGGCTTAACCAAGGATTTCTTTCTGCCCATAGCAGATCCTGCTTCAGGATCGAAACCTGGATTGTGATATTGTCTTGACATAATGAATTACCAAACAGTAAAGCAAAAAGTTAAAAAGATGTTTCTCTTTTCTATATTTGCCTTAAAAAAAAACAAGAATAAAAAGAACGTGACAAAAAAAATGAATAAATAAATACAAGTATCTGTAAAATAATCAGACCAAGAAATAAAAGTATTAAGAAAACTATCAAGTCAAGACAGCAAATATGGATGGAAGTAGAAACAATAAATTACTTGGGTAATTACGATGAAAACAAAAGAAGGGGAATGATTTCAAATTTGAGGACAGAAATAACACTTGAAGGAAAGGATAGTTGCAACAATAAATAAAGTGACAAGCAGAAGAAATGAGAGTAATAGTTGGTCCTAAAAATGGAATCAATCAGTTTATTTTGAAGAAAATATATAGATATTTTATCAATAGTAAAACTGTTAAACGATTTAATATTTAAATAGATAAGTCTCCAACTAGATCTGGATTTTCAAATAAACCAGTTAACTTTCAAAGGCAAATCGATTTTCAAATAAATCGGTTAGCTTTGAAAAAGAAGTCACTCTTGAAGCAAATCAGTTAATCTTCAGTCAGATCTTTAAAAGTGTTCCAATTATTGAACTCCTGCTATTCAAAATTTTTGTTAAATATTCAACAAAAAAAAGGACTAATAGCTATTATTATTAACAATATTACTATAATAGTTAACAAATATAGTAAAATTTTATTTTAAATACCAAAAATGTTAATCGTCTGGATAGTCAAACTTACTAGCTACAGTATTTTGATCTATAAATATCGTTGAAGTACCCGATCTGTCTACAATAAAGCGCAAAAAGAGAAATTTTCTATTTAAAGAACTGGGAAAAAAAAAATTTTTTTTTCTCTATTTTGGAAACGCTAATATAAAGCTTAATTTTTGCTTAGTAACAACAAATTGTAGCCAAAATCAACGCCTTCAGCTATTAATAGTAAAAAGACTAACTATAAGAATAAACGTATAATTAATAAAAAGTTTACCCATAATTGCTAAGATTGGAACTTTGATTTACAAATTCGGAGAGACAGGAGTAAATTTTAAAATTATTTAAGTGAAAAGAGAATTAGGATATTAAGTAAAAGAAGAACATAGCGGTCATGAAAGTCGTAAGTTGATAAATTTAAATAAAAATGTAAATTACAGTAACTACTTGAAATGTTAGTCAATAAAATAACTTGAACTGCTGTCAATATATAATATTTTTCACTTACAGATAATAAATTGTAAATTGATAATGAAAAATTGAAGTTTTAGATGTGCGGAAATCTGAATCCTCGATTGATATTTTGAAATAACTTTTGGGCTTTGATTTTGGCGGAAAACGTATTTTGAAAAGAATGCAAATTATTTAGAATTGAAGAAATTGAAAACTAGCGTATATATGATATATAGAACTAACAATAAATTAAAAACTAAATAAAAAAAAATAATAATAATCAAGGACAAAAGGAAAATTTAATCAAAACAAAAATAAATCACTAGTTATATCTTTATCAACATATAGATAACAGTGCCATAACTAATTGGTCCATCTTGAAAAAAGACGACGAAGCACTCGATAATTTCCTTCAAACTAAGCGAATCAATCCAAAAATGCGAAAGAACAACAATATGTATAGCATAATAGAATGGTCTTGAATCTTTGAAATTTAAAAATAAACTGAAATCTAAATAATTATATACATATTTATCAGAATAGTTGAAACAAAGAAAACCTCTTTACTTTTTTGATTGACAAAGAGGAAATTTCTTATTAACTGAAAATTATACCTCATTGTACTCTAGTTAGACGCTTTCCATATCCACATGTCTTTTCAACTTGAAGACATGCTTTTATTTGTTGTTGTACAATATATCGTAATACAGCGTGAAGTCAGCAATGGATTATTAATTTGCAAAATTGACTAATAGTCCGCAAATGAATCTGATCTTAGAAGGAACATAATAACGCAATAATGAATCATACCAACTTTAATAATGAAATCAGAAAGTCAAAAAATTTTTTTCTCTTACATCAGATTAAATTACGAAATGCCAATAATATAGGGATTAATAATATTGGAAGATCAATATATCGGGTTTTCGTACATCATATTTAAACATTGTTCGAATACACACATAAAAATACTATTTTTCAGAAATTGAAAAATAACTGATATGAACATTAAAATGATAATTCATGGAAATCTATTTAAACATAACTTCATTATTTTTTCAAAGTTGATTGTTTAAAACATATTTGTAAAACATTCTTCTGAAGCAAAATTTTCAGAAGATGTATATTTTAGTAAAACTTTCTATAAGCTCTGAATATGTCTTTAGTAATTTTTTAGTTTAAACCGTTAATAGTACTTCAACCCTATTTCATTGACAAACCTTTTAGAAGACTATTAAAGGATCTCTCCATATTTCCTAAAACGGTATCTGAAAAGGAAAAGCAAAGAATCAAATCACAAGTGTTCATAATCATTACGTGAGTTTTTATTAATTTTTTTTTTTTTTTTTTTTAAGAAACCTCTTTATAGATGGAGGAATATCCGGAGATCCATGTATGGAAGTACTAATGCCTTTATTTGCTGTTAGTGGCGACAAGAAGTGATTCAGATTGCATGTGAAGCTTTTTGGTCGATATTTTACTTGATTATATTAGTTTCTAAATGGTTGATTTGATCTCTTCTTTAGCTAGCAGCCAATGTTTGAAGAAATAGCAAATAGTTGATTTGTCTGTGTTAACTGATCAATTGTACAGTTACATTCAATGTTTAAAAAAAGAAAAACGAATTCTGGTAAAGGCAATGTGCCTAAAAAACCGATCGGTATAGCGTTCTCTGATGAAGAAAAAGACGATGATGACCACGGTTTGGAAACCAAAAATGAGCAAAGCCAAAACGAAATCCATGTTAATGGCCAAGGGGATGACAATAATTCAGAAAGTGAGAATGATGAAATGCATTCGAAACTTCGCACATATAAAGACCGTTCAATAAAGATTAACAAGTTTAGAAATCGTTTGGCTAATGGTGATGCTGACGTTACTGATTGTGTACAGCCACCTGTTTTGGAACTGATAAATCCAAAAGATTTAGTTCTATCAAACTCTTCGAAAGAAGAGGCAACAAAAACAAATACTCTTCTCGATGATACTTATACCGAAGATCTTCGCAAAAATTATAGCGACTCAAAAAAGGAGTTAAATTATACAGACGATTCGAGTGTATACAAAGGAGCATCAAATTATGTGACCTTTCTTCCAAAAAAAGATCCAAAATTGAATGCCGTAAAAGTGAGCAGTAACATTAAAGCGACTACTGTTGTAGATTTCCAACCTGATATTTGTAAAGATTTCCAACAACATGGATATTGTGGATATGGTGATACTTGTAAATTTTTGCATGTCAGAGATAATTTTAAAAGAGGGAAAGTCGTACAGGTTCATGAATGGGAAGTAACCAAGAAAAATGAATTGGCATCGAGAGAGAAGAAGAAGAACAATAAAAAGAGGAAACCTCTGAAGCAGTTTCTTATCTAAAGTTTTAAATAGATTTTTGTATTTTTAGTATTATTAGCTTCTGTTCTGTTCTGTTATTTTCATTTTATTGTACACTTCTGTTGTTATTGTTGGTTATTTCATATATGTTATATATGTATTACCGATTGTGGATATATTTTGTAATTTCTTTGTTTCTAAAGATATATTATGAAATTCTTTTTCAATAATAATAATTAATCAATTTTTTTAAAAAGATTGATACCTTGTGAACCATATGTCATTCATGAAATACCTCTACATAAATAGAAATATTTTGTCTAGATACACAATTTCGAAAATCATAAGAGTATTATAAAGCCGTGATTTGCCTATGAATAAGAGAAGATCCTATATTTTTAACCACTGTTTGATGTATGTTTTGATTATGTCTTTTTGACACCTTTTCACTTATTCTGTTACATTTGAAGTATTGTTTCATTTTTCCTACAGTAATTATTTACTTGCAATGTTTACTGATATTTGTTTCTTGATTTGCTCTTCTAACCAAACTGATTTCCTATTTTTCAATACTGTTATATAAGTGTTTATAATTCACTAATGTACAATTGTGTAAATTTAAGCATCATTACAAGACTCAGAATATATATGAATTAAAAATATTCTCTTTATCGTTTCATTTTCTTCTTTTTGGAATTATCACGACTATATATATATGCTTAATGCATTACATAAAGCTTAAATCTCTAACCAAATCTATAAGTTTACGATTAGAAATATATAGCTTATATATTTAAGTTTTTAAAATTTTTCTGATCGTAAACCTTGAACTTTGAATGCAATTCTGTGTTTAGTTTAGTTTAACAAATCTCAAACGCTGCACATTTAACAAGACTTACACTATCTACTAAGACAGGACAAAGGTATTCACAAATCGGTTATTTTAATAGATTTACTATTGTAATCCCAATTAAACTAAATTATCCTAGAATACTGATTAAACCAGTTGAATACGAAAACTTGAACAAGTGTTAAGTACAAGAGCATGTTAAAAAGCAGTGGTCCATTTTGTTCTGTCGGCGGCATACTGGACCAAGAACTTTTATTGCGTCCCTATGGCTGGGGGGATGGTTCGGCAGCCACGTATATAAATACTATCATAAAAAATTTATGCTGACAACAGTAATAAGGGCTTTTAAAAAAAAAAAAACTTAATTCTGATGATAAAAGGAATATAGCTTCTTTAATATGGTATTAGCAATACCTAATCAATGATTAAGCTTTATTGGTTCATCCCAGTCTCATTCTCGATTTACTGTTGCATATATCTGTAATACTGAACTAGAAACATGACGTCAAAAACAAACGACCCTCTTCTGATGTTTCCAGCTCCCCCAGATGCTAAGGATTCCAGAATTTGGATCGACGGTTGTTTTGATTTCACTCATCACGGCCATGCAGGTGCTATGCTTCAAGCAAGACAAATCGGAAAGGAATTGTATGTTGGAGTTCATTCAGATGAAGAAATTTTGAGAAATAAAGGACCGACCGTGATGAAGTTGGATGAAAGATTGTTGACTGTTGAGGCTTGTAGATGGGTTACTAAACCTGTTGCAGACGCTCCCTATGTTACAGATCCCGAATTCATGGACAAATTTGGTTGTAAATATGCTGTTCATGGTGATGATATAACTACCGATGCAAACGGTGAAGATTGCTACAAGATTGTAAAGGATCTCGGCAGATTTATCGTGGTGAAGAGAACCCCAAGTATCCTGACTACTGACCTTGTAGGTAGAATGTTGACTTGTAACAGCAAACATCATATTCCTACTATTGAAAAACAAGATGTGTTATCTGTTGATGGCGAAAACAAAAACAACGACAGCCATCCAATATTGGAAAAGGATTCTGTCAGGCGATACACATCATACTCCACAGATGAAACTGGCCATCATCCAGGAGCTTATGTTTATGTCAACACTGCTGACAGCGAGGCATTATATAAAATGGTAGAAGGTAGAGTATTAAATTCATTTAACCAAATTTACTATGTGAATGGTGACTTTGATTTGTTTCATCCTGGCCACATTGAGTTTCTCAAACAAGTATCAAAGGAGGCAAATACTAATAATGCTTTAGTAGTGGTTGGTCTATGGGACGATAAGGTGTCGGCTACTAGCGGTTACAGAAAAAAGACTTACTATCCAATAATGTCACTTTTCGAGAGATCTCTATGTGTCTTACAGTGTAAATATGTTAATGCAATTATTCTTGGTGCTCCTTTGGTAAATGATGCCAGTTATTTACAAAAGATCTCGAACAGCTTCCACAGTTTACCTGTTACCAAAATACTCACTAGTAAAGTGATCTCATCAGTTGATGGGAAAAGAAAAGAAGACTTGCTGTATGATATAGATAGTGGATTACTCGAGGATATCGGTCTGCATAATTATGATGATATCTCTTCTGAATCCATTGTGAAACGTGTTTTGGATAATAGAAAAGTATATGAGGCTAGGCAGAAAAAGAAAGGCTGGACTCCTTTGTCTTGATTTATGCTATGTATTTAATTGACTGAGAATCTTAATCTAAGAAGTTTTGGGAGACAGAAAATTCGAATCTCCATGCTAAATAAGGCAAAGGTTCTCCAGTATCTATATATATATATATATATATATATATATATAGAAATTCTATGTCGTTTTTCTTCTTCTTAGAATCAGCATAGTTGTATATTTATTATTCATTAATGTCGTTTTTAAAATACTACTCGTAGAAATTATAGATTTTTTAATAATAAACTGTATTTTAAAGTTTTTTTTTGTGTATGTATTAAGCAGGAAAATTAGTGGACATTAATGCTGTCGTTCTAAATATATGGCCACAGAAAACAAACAAAGAACTGAACAAAATATTCAAAATCCCGGTAGATACATTAAGCTGATTATTCATGTTCTGTCAATTGGTCTAAGAGAAACGAAAAATTTAATAAATTTAATTCAATTTAATTCAATTTAATCGAATAGCATTAATTAAATAATAAATAGTGTACAATGTCGGTTATTACTCTTGTAACAACGGATTTGACTGGTTTGTTATCGGAACTGAAAAGAAGGCATTCTGAAATTAAGAAAACTACAGAACAATCTCTTGAAGTAATTCATAAATACAATGCTTCCTATGAATCAGAGCAGAAATTCATAGAAAGTTTGGCTACAGACTATCCTCAGTTTATCACTCCTTTTATTTTGTCATTACAATCCAAGTCAGTTAAACTTAGTACAGTTTCGCTACATTGTTTGCATATTTTGTTTCAATACAAATGTATTCCAATTACAAGAATAAATGAACTTTTGCAAGCATTAACTGAAGCAGCTTTACATCTTCCTATGGAAATTCAATTGAAGGTACTACAATTGCTTCCATCCATATTTGTTCTTTATAAATATAATTTGCACGGTCCTGTGATATCTCAGCTTTTAAACGTTTGTGCAATATTGCAAGCACCTGGTCGTTCTTCAGTTGTTGTAAACACTGCTGCGGCTACTTTACAACAATTAGTTATTTTTGTCTTTGATAAAGTTCAGGAAATCAACTCAAATGAAAGCAATCAGAATTCTCGAAATGAGGCTTTGAAAAATGAGGTTCTCATAGACAATAATAAATTTCTGTTGGTATCTGATGATGTGTTTGATGCTTATAGAGTCTTCGAGGATTTATGTGCCTTATACGAACACAACAAGCCGACTTTCTTGGAATTTAACCATTTATCAGACCATTTAGTCTTAGAACTTGTGGAGTCAATCCTAGCAAACTTTACATCTGTATTTGATAATCATAATGAGTTGGCATTTTTACTCAGATTTAAGGTAACTCCTATATTATTGAGATCACTATCAGTGAACAGTTCAGATTTTCCTACCATTGTCAGAATTTGCAGAATTGTAATATTATTGGTTAAAAGAAATTTATCAGTATTGAAGATTGAATGTGAAATAATTTTATCTTTATTGGACCATATTTTAATTCAAAAAGATACTCCGAAATGGAAGATATTTTTAATATTGGAAGTACAATTTTCAATTTTTAATGACATATCTGTTGTTTTACAAATTTTTGAATATTATGATAATTCCCCAGATAAAAAAAACGTAATAAATGATCTCTTGGTTAATTTATATTACTTGGTAAACTCTAATTCAGCAAAAAAATATTTGAAGTATACTTCAATATTACATGAACCTACATCTGGTATTTTACTGAAGGACCAGACGGGGAAATTGAACCTCTTAGAAATGTTGGATAAATCTGAGCCTCCTCCAGAGATTCCTTACACTATTCACATCTTGGCTATGATATTGAAATGTTTTACAACTATCTCGGATAATTTAGGTAAATTTGTGATTGATTCACCACCGCTTGAACTATACTCCAATAATTCCAAGAAAGATCAAAAAGAGAAGCTAAATAATAATATGAAGTGGGAAATAGTGCTTTGTCAAAATTGGATATTAAATAATTACAAGGTATTAGTTGCAGTTTTTGAAATTTTTTTGTATTCAAATATATCGAATGAAGCATTTCATCAGCTTGTGAGAGCATTACAAAAAATATGTTATTCTTCCGGCATCTTAGATTTACAAGAACCTCGTGATGAAATTATTTCTTTATTTGCCGTAGCATCTATCAATAATAATGAAACAATGACAGACGGATATCGACAAGGATTTGGTTCATCTACTATTGATGAAAAAATTTCAAAGGATATCCCAACTTCTTCTATAGAGGATTATCCACAACAGCAGCAGCAAAAGTCTCCAGATCCCAAATCTTCAAATATTCAATCACAGTCAATTAGTGAAAGTTTATTTGGCTCTTTAAGCTCAAGGTTTTCCCTGCATGCAAATTCGTTAGCTACTACAATTTCGAATGTTACATCAAACCCATCAAGTCCAATTTTTAGTAAAAGTCCTACTGTTGCTAGTTTTTTTTCCACCATCAATCCGGAAGCAACGACTCAACCAGTTTTGCATTCTCGATATATTAGCAATAGACATTTGATTGTATTCCGTGCATTATTGAATCTTGGTATTCTGCTTGGTCCTTCCCTAGTGGGTCATAATTGGGAGCTAATATTAATTGCTCTCCAATGGGTAGATTATTATATAAATGGTCCACCAATGGATGAGATAGAACTCCGAAAATGGACTTATGATAAACATTCTAAGTATGGATATCTTCCAAATGTTAAATCTACAGATCTTCAAGCTTTTACTGCTTCTATAAAAAAATTGACAGATTCTACAACACAATATTCCACGAATTCTTTCATGAAATTTTTGAGCAATATAATGAATTTATCTGAGACAAGTTTTAAGAACGCATCAATAGCAGAAAATGATCAGTTTTATGAAATCGCATTTACGATTTTTAGGAATACAACTAATTCTTCGAAAAATACTCTGACAAATGATGCGAATACGCCTCAAGAACTTAGTATCAGTCCTTGCTATTATAATAGACCTTATTTTTTGAAATTATTATCAGAGATTCTTCATTTGAATTCCAACAGATTCTTAAATGAATGCAGAAATTCGTTATCATTGCATGAAAAAAAATCTAAACTGTCAAGTTTTGCAGAGGTGACCTCTTATGTATCACGATTAATAGTTGATAGAGACTTAGAAGCAGAATTCCGTTTGCAAGCAATTTCCATATTTAATAAGTTTTTAATGAGTATTTCTAAGGAACTAATTTCCAAAAAAATTGACCAGAAACTTTGTCTTGAGATGGAATTGAGACTTTTGAAGTCGCTTTTTGAACTATTAAGCAAAATTTACCAATTGAATGAATCTGATATTGAGAAATTAAATATCAAAAATGTCAGTTGTGTTGAAGAACTAAACCTAAACAAAATAGTGAATTCTGAAGTAGTGAACTGTGAATTTGAAATGATTTCGTTATGTCTAGAATCATTTAGGGAAATTCTTGATACATTTGAGGTTAAATTTGATAGAGATTCCTGGGACATCATTTTTGATATTATTGATTCTTCGTTTGACATATTTAATGTTGAGAATACTATAACAGATAACTCATTGACTATAAATTTACAAATATTACTGAATGTTAATTCTAAGTACATGATAATGGATAAAAAATCAAAGTTACTTAGAGATGCTTTTGAAATTTTACAATTGATTTTAAATGATTTTTTAAATGACTTACCTTTGAATACTACCAAAAAGTTAATTACGACTATTTTCAAATTTACAGATCAAGATTACGAAATCAATATCTCCTTTAGTGCTATCAGTTACTTTTGGCAAGTAAGTGATTATTTGAGAAACTATTTGATGGTGAGAGATTTAAACATATCCTCCTTAGATAGCACTGATCTAACTTTGTCAATTGCAGACAATAAGAAATTGCTCAACTATGTAGATACTAAAATCATTGATATAACTGAAGATTCATCGGTTATAATTTCTAATTGCGCAATTTTATGGTTATATTTATTGAGTGTTTTGATTGAGATTTCTAACGATACAAAGGGTCAAGTAAGAAATGGTGCTATTCAAACATTCTTTAAGATTATTGATTCTCATGGAAAAAATTTAATAATTTCCTGGGAATTATGTTACAATATTGTAATATTAAAATTATTTGATATTAAACCTAGAAGAATCTTAAAAAATACAGATTGGGAAAAACTTGCTGTGATTAAACAAGAATGGTCTGAATCTGTTATTTTGATAATTGGAGGTATTGTGAAGTTATATATAATTCATTTTGCAGATTTTTCTCAGAATCAGAGCCAGCTTGTTTGTTTTTGGAAAGGCTTACTACGTTATTTTGAGGAAATTTTGAAGTACGGATGGAATGACTGTGATTTGAAGCTTTACGAGTCTTTTTCAGAATTACTAAAACCGTTTACTGGAAATGAGAGCGAAAGTCAAAATATTCCTGCAGAAGTTGTTATTCAACTATTTGATTTTTGGTCATCAAGAAACGTTTCATATAATATAACCATAAATAAAAACTATCAAGATTCCTTGAGTGCTCTTATGAGAGCTTTTACAAAACTTCATAGCATTATGAAACAGAAACAGTTATTATCTCATGATAGAGTATCTAAAGCCTTGGTACTATTCAATTCAGCTGTGAGATATCCTATTCTCCCAACATATTTTAATGATAATTCTTTTCCAACAGATTTGCAAAAGACAGTATTGGAGAATTTAAAATTAATTTCTAATGATGACAACCCCAAGGTTCAATCTGATATTATGCTTTTATTGGTTTCCAACGTTGTATTACCTTTTAGTACACGACAACGAATTAAGGAGAAATTAAGCGGTCCAACAGCACTACCAAAAGATATGAAAATTTCGAGTTTTATAGCATTGAGCTATTACTCCGTTTCCATTTTGGAAGAATTGCTAGTTCAAATACAGGATTATAAACCACTACTCTTAGGTCATAATGCAGGTATTAGATTAATAGGATCTTTCATGGAGCCTATCAAACTAAATGCCAAAGGCCTTAATAAAAAGAAACTACAGAACTTCACAAGTGGGCAAAGCGATTCGAAAGAGCTTTGGGAACATTGCATTTGTATTGTATTGAAGGTTCTGGCTGAATTGATAAAGGTAATTATTAAAGATGATAGTGCGGATATTCAAAATATTGACATAGATAATAAGAAACAATTTTGGAATTTGATAGTAGAACTTTATAAAACAATACTATTCATTAACAGCAATAACACCAATTATGAACTGTTTAATATATCTTCCTTGAACAAATTACAATATTTTATTATAGATTGTGCAGCTACAAAATCTTTTCCTAAGAATCTTCTACCAATCTTTTCGCAGTATATATTGAACGCCTCTTACCTTTATGATCGTGATGATTTGGAAAAAGTGTTACTCGGAGAGATAAAAAAATCAGATCAGATATTAGGTTTTGATGAGGTTATTGATAATTTTATCAAATATGATTTGAAAAATGATAACTTGAGTCTTAACGAACCGCTAGAAATAAATGATAAATACAAAATAGGCTTATTATGTTTGAGTAATTTGATTGAATTTTCTAAGTTACCATTGCAGGACGAGAAATGTAATAAATTGAAATATAATTCTAAGAAACTTATCTCAAAAAGTTGCTTGGAAGGGTTCATAGTTAGATTCTTGTATATTTTAAGGAAGTACATTTCTTTTAATTGTACATTGGGTGATACTCCAATTCCTAAAATTCACCGCTTGGAGGTTATTATGATTTTACAGGGATCAATAATGTTGATACGCAATTATAAATTAGTTGATCAGTCGATTGAAAAATTGCGAGTCAGCCTACCATATGTAATCACAGTTGCAACCATGTCAAAAACGCCAAGATATATAGATATTCATTCATTAGCTGAAACGCTTCTCCAAAGCTTATACTAGAACATGTTTTAATGACTTGCTTTTTAAATTATATATCTAGAATCAATAAATTTGTATATTGATCAAGTGCCAGCAGAAAACTGAACTTAAATTAACGAGAATTAAACAATTTGATATGTATTTTAATTATATATATATAGAAAAGTTATTTTTTTTAATAATTTTCGTAAGAAAGTATATCGTACTGAATAGAGTAAATAAATGCCTCTCATTTATTTATAAATAGTCAAACTTATGAACATCAATAAATACCCAGATATCCAAGGTGAAAAACTAATTATCCTTTTTTTGCTTTGGTGAGTTAGGTGAATAGCTAGGTGACATGCCACCTGGAGAATAACCTGGTGAGGTGGGAGAGTAGCTTGGAGATGTCGGAGAGTAAGACGGAGAGGTTGGGGAGTAAGATGGGGATGTTGGGGAATAAGATGGGGATGTCGGAGAGTAGCTTGGAGATGTCGGAGAGTAGCTTGGAGATGTTGGGGAATAAGATGGGGATGTTGGTGAGTAGCTTGGAGACGTTGGGGAATAAGATGGGGATGTTGGTGAGTAGCTTGGAGATGTTGGAGAATAGCTTGGCGATGTTGGCGAATATGAAGGAGATGTTGGGGAGTAAGATGGAGATGTTGGAGAGTATGAAGGAGATGTTGGGGAATATGCTGGGGAAGATGGGGAGTATGAAGGAGATGTTGGGGAATATGCCGGGGAAGATGGGGAGTATGAAGGAGAC
This sequence comes from Saccharomycopsis javanensis, assembly GCA_031125485.1. NCBI lineage: Eukaryota > Fungi > Ascomycota > Saccharomycetes > Ascoideales > Saccharomycopsidaceae > Saccharomycopsis > Saccharomycopsis javanensis. The sequence continues at coordinate 20,374 of JASTUL010000077.1, forward strand.
GTTGGGGAATAAGATGGAGATGTAGGCGAGTAACTTGGTGAAGATGGGGAGTAAGATGGAGAAGACGGTGAATAGCTTGGAGAAGATGGTGAATAAGATGGAGAAGCAGCATATCCTGGAGAAGTCGCAGATCCTCCAGAGTAGCTTGGAGAAGTCGAATTCATATTGCCATTCGGGTTGTAGCCTGGAGAAGTAGCAAAACTTGGAGAAGTCGATGAACCCAGAAACGGAGATGTAGCAGATTTTGTATATGGACTATCAATCGGATTAGCATTATAGTAGGAGAATCCACCTGTATTATCTCCAACATTGGCTTCATGCATAGGAGAGAAATTAAAGTCACCTTCAATTTCAATATCTTCAGCATAAGTAGAATTACTGCCATCATAAGGAGTGGCCGATCCATCAGTAATAGAAGCAGAAACACGAGCCTTATCAATCGATGTAGCTGGCAATCTGCTACTATACGATATATTTTTCAACATTTCTTCGTTTACCAAAAGATCGAATGCCCCAGTACCAATTGGTGCTAATTGACCCAATAAGACATTTTCTGATACACCGGCACAATCATCAAGTTCCGCGTTAGCACCAGCATCTAATAAGATTTCTACAGTTTCTTCAAAAGAAGCTCTCATTAAAGCACCTGTGTTATTTCTGTTAATACCATGACGTGTAATAGCCATCAAGTGACCACGTGAAGTCATAGCATCAATCAACATAGACATATGTCTATAGTTAACATAAGAACCACCAAAGGAAATAACTTTAAATGTTTCTTTATAAAGACATTCTCTAGCAGCTTCCATACCTAAGACAGACAATACTTCAACGAAATTATTGGAGTACACACGTTTATAATCAACACCTTCAATTGGCATGACATCAGCAAGATTAACACCATCAGTTTCCAAAATAGTTTCACTAGTCTTCTTGAAACTACCAGTTTCGTCAATGATCATGTGATGTTCATTTTTGGAAATAAAAACCCTTGTAACATCTTGCACACCTCTTAAAGAAAGTTCCAAGATATGCTGTTCGATCTTCTTCAAAATTTGATCTTCTTCAGCTTCGTTATCTTCGTTAGCAACCTTTTGATCTCTGACAATTCTCAAACGAATAACCAATTTCTCAGAAGAAGCATCTTCAGACCAGATAACTGCAATATCTGCACCAAAAGCTTGCTTAATTCTATCCGCCACTTGACTTAATGTAACTTGCTTATCAATTAAAGAGCCACGGTCAATTTCAAAACGCAATAACCATGGTGATTGCATATCCAATGTTTTCTCGGTTTCTTCATCAGGGATAGAGAAGAAACCCTCCACTAATTCCTCATCTTCCTGAATGACAGTAGAAGTTGGATCCGGGTCATAGAAGATTTCAGTAAGAGATATAATATCACCTATTGTAGAAAATTGAATAGCAGCCTGAACGGTTTTAGCTTTCATTTCATCTTGGGCATATTCCGGTTCTAAGTAAATTGTCATAGAAGGAGTTTTAATGTTTTTGGCAACATTAAGAATTTCCTTAAGACGAGGAACACCTAATGTGACATTCTTGGAAGAAACACCCGCATAGTGGAAAGTATTCAAAGTCATTTGTGTGGCAGGTTCACCAATAGACTGGGCAGCCAAAACACCTACCATTTCACCTGGATGAGCAAGTGAACGTTGGAATAATTCATCAATTTTACCAATAACCCAGTCAAATGCATCTTTATTTAACTTGTATTCCTCAATAATACGACGAGATGCTAGTCTTGATCTGATTAAACACTGGAAGAGTAATGTGGCATTATCTTGCGCTTCTTTCAATAAGTTACTTTCACCTCTGATCACCATTAATTTTGTGCATAATTCACGAACTCTTTCAATAATATAATCTAATCTTAAGTTACTAGCTTTGCTGCCATCTGAATGGAAAATTTGTTGAGAGTTTTGGACAACACGACGCAAGTTAACAGGTAATGGCCATTTACTTTCACCCGTTGGGAAAACTTCTCTTAATAACATTCTGTCATTAACGAGCTGGTTATATTCTTCATCCAACATTTTTTGTAATTCATAATCACCCGTGATTTCTTTAGCATACTCGATTAATGAAGATTTAATCATCGTAGTTTCATTCATTAAATCTATCTTATATCTCTTTTCAAAGGCAGCATCCGATGCAGTTAATGAATCCAAAGGTTGGGTCTCCACTTGTGTACCATCAAGACCGTCCTCACCATAGACGAACTGAAGAATAGTACCGGTAGAATTTCTAACTGTACCATCATAATGTACAGTGATATCTTCCAAAGCTTTAACCAATCTTCTTTGAATATAACCTGTTTCTGCAGTTTTAACGGCAGTATCAATTAAACCTTCTCTACCAGCCATAGCATGGAAGAAGAATTCTTGAGGAGTTAAACCTCTCAAGTAAGAATTCTCTACGAAACCCTTTGACTCTGGAGAAAAATCATCTTTAGTAAAATGAGGTAAGGTTCTATCCTGGAAACCATATGGAATTCTTTTACCTTCAACCATCTGTTGACCCACACATGCAGACATTTGTGAAATATTGATGAAGGAACCCTTTGAACCAGAAATAACCATCTGTTTAACATTATTTGAATTCTTCAAGGATTTTTCAGAGAATTTACCGACATCATCTCTTGCTTTATTCAAAATTTGAGCTACATTAGCCTCAAACGCTTCTCTAAGGGTCATACCTGGTTCAGGTTCTAATCTATTTGCATGGGCATCTAAAATGACTTCCTGCACTTTTTGCTTAGCTTGATTAATAGTAGATGTAATTTTAGACATAGTTTTCTTATCTGCAATTGTATCACCAATACCTATTGAGAAACCATTATGCAATAACCAATAATTTACAATTTTTTGAAGATTACCAAATAATTGAGCGCATACGTGATGACCCTTCTCTCTGAAAACAGTATGTATAAGACCACCAGCTGATGAACCAACGGTTTTCTTATTAACGACACCAAACATAATTTCACCGTTGACAATTAACATACCATCATCTAAAGGTGATGCGAAAGTTGTTTTTTCTTCGAATCTAATCAAATTAATTCCTTGAGGAATTGCCAATGACAAGATCTGTTTACCTGTCCAAAGTGGTCTTGGTTTTAAAATAGTTGGCTGAGGTACAATACCATCCCAATCTTTGACCCAGTAACATATGTTCATCACTTGATCATAATCAATAAATATATCTCTTAAGGTCATTTTTCTAACACCACATAACGTATCTTGAACAATACCCATGACTGGCTTATTAGATTGAGGAGAAATAATTTGTAAAGGAACAGCCGCTAAATTAGATAATTCTGCTCTAGTTTCATGAGATTGAGGAACGTGTAAATTCATTTCGTCACCATCAAAATCCGCATTATAAGGCGATGTCACAGATAAATTAATTCTAAACGTAGAAAATGGCATAACTTTAACACGATGTGCCATCATGGACATTTTGTGTAAAGAAGGCTGTCTATTAAATAATACTGGATCATTATCCATTAGATGACGCTCAACCTTCCAACCATATTGTAATTGAATATCGCCCGCTCTCTTATGATATTTCAAATCGATTCTTTCTCCTGTATCTCTTATAACGTATTTAGCACCAGGATGTTCATTAGGACCATTACGTACGTATTCTGTTAATCGGTTAATATTGTAAGGTGTCACAATTTCAGGATATGTCAAAGTACGAGCGATAGATCTTGGAACACCAACTTGGTCTAAATCTAAATTAGGATCCCCAGAAATGACTGTTCTAGCAGAGAAATCAACTCTTTTACCCATTAGATTACCTCTAACACGTCCTTCTTTACCCTTTAATCTAGCTCTAATAGATTTAATTGGACGACCAGATTTCTGCAATGCTACAGGCTGACCAGCTATATCATTATCCATATAAGTTGCTACATGATATTGCAAAAGAGACTCGAATTCTGTAATGACATGAGCTGGAGACCCGTCCATTTCCAATTTTTGGACATTAATATTTGCTTTTAAGATTTCTGCCAATTTATAAGTTAAATCATCTTCACCTCTTGCGGTTTCATTGAAAGCGATAGAAGGACGAACTGGAGGAGGTGGAACAGGTAAAACCGTTAAGATCAACCATTCTGGACGAGCGTAATCTACATCAAAACCTAAAAGAGTAAGATCTTCATCAGAAATATGTTTGAAAACATTAAGGATTTCTCCTGGGGTTAGTAGTCTTTTCTCAGGTTGTGATTCCCCATCGTCTGATTTTTCCTTTTTCCAAGTACCCCATAATTTCAAACCTTCTTTACGAACTGTTGGTTGGGTATTACCACAACCGCCACCAATTAATTCATCTGCATTGACATCACCGTTTTCTAATTCTTCTTCTGTTGGTAAGTCTGCGTCACAAATCATTCTAGTCTTGCTAAGTTGCCAGATGGCTTGGAATCTTTTAGGGCCATCATGAATCTTTGCTACTTGTTGATATTGGGGTGATTTTTTATCTAATTTCAATTTACCACAATGCATACAGACACATTCACAGACTTTTTTGATTTTGGAAATAAAACCAATATGGAAAACAGGTTTAGCTAGTTCAATATGACCAAAGTGACCAGGACATTCAAACATGTCTTCACCACAAGTTTCACATTTGAAAGCACGATCGATCGAACCAAGTTTTGGATCATTTAAACCTCCGCTTCTCAATTTTTTATTTTCATCCATAATCTCAGGGAACTCAATTTTTGCCACACTTATTGCTCGCTAAAAATATGTTAGAATATAACTCTTTTTTTTTTTTTCCATTAAACAGTCCCGAAAAGTATTCATATTATTCAATATTCTCCATAGTATAAAATAAAAGACAAAAAAAAACGCAGTCAGACACTAATGATCACAATAGCACCTGAGGACTTCCCAATTCACATTCGTAGACTTTTCAAGACAAATACAAAACAAAAATTGTAGATTAATACTTACTGTTTCCTCCGGTGAAAAGATACCAAATTGGACCTAAAATAGAAGTTAGTAATAGAAAATAAAATCTAGTCTCAGAAATAACCCCAAAAGACGAAACAAAGAGTACATACCTCCTTCACTGGACGAAGTGGAGCACTGGAATACGCAAATGATCTAGTAGCCATCTTGATACACGTAAATAACCAAAATTATCCTTCCGCTTAGACACAAAAGATACTTTCCCAGATTCTCTTTATTTATTCAAAAGAAAAACTCCCAGGTTATCTTGAGTTATTCAAAAGAAAGGAAAACTTCCCAAATGATCCTTTTATGAACAAAAAAAAAATAAAAAAAAAAAATAAACACAAAAGAAATAAAATCAAATAAAAACAATGAATATCAACTCCCCACTATCAATACTGTCACTAGACAATGGTCCTGATAGATGTTCAATAATCTGTTAATATAAGATTTAGTTTTGGTTTAGTTGGTTGGTTGGTTGGTTATTTAACTCAAATCCTTTAAAACTAAATAGGTTTAAAGTATTAATAAGGCTAAATCTTCAATTATTATCTATAAATTCTCGATATTTCCTTACTTAGCGGGTGCCACCCGTTAACTCAATGGCAAATTCTGTGCGTAAAAGCTTTGTTTACTTTTTTATTTTCTTTGGTCGTCGAAGTTAAAATAAAGAGAAAATTTTTTCTTTCTTTTCTTTTTTGCTGCTTCGCTGGTTTTTTGGTGAGAAAAGAAATTCATGATGAAAAATATGGTGAAAAATTCCATGGTTATGATGCAATGATGTTTTAATACCAAAAGCCTATGAATTGGGAATCCTCAAAATTAATAAAACAAAAAATCTCAAAGCCGCAAAATCCAAAAATATAAAACTCCGAAACTCAGCTAATCCAAAAACTACAAAATCCAAAGAGTTTAAACCTCCTAACAACAACTAAGCTATACATTAAACAAACATGACATTGGTAAATTAAAACAACAGAAAAACAGGAAAGTCAAACATTAGGAAGTAAAAAAGCAGGACATAAAAAAAACGGAAAGTTAGTACATTGGGACATTGGAAAACCGTGACTCCTTTATGTCATTTATCATTATGTCAATACAGGAAAGAAAGAAAAAAAAGGATTCTGGATAGAATCAAAAGGAATCATCGGAAGGTTACCTATCAACATGACTATTTAAAGACTCAAGATATGATATCTGGTCTTTCGTAGATTTAATCAATAGAAACCATTTCCTTCATTTCTCGCTGGACAATTAAGCGAAGGTGTTTGAAAACTCTTTTTTTTAGTTTGCTGGTAATCTTGCGAAATTGTTTGAAACTCGTTTACCTTGTTGGAAATCTGTGTGATATTAAAGATATGACGAAGTTAAACTTCCAGACACACTATGTTCAATAGACTCTCTGTTTGGTCGCAAAATCATCTCCGAGCAAATGGGATGGCAAACTCCAAGGCAAACAATACTGATATCAACGGCTGTGTCAAAAAGGATGGAGATTACGAATCAAAGAAATGGCTAATAGTCGTCGATTCGCCCAGCAGAGATTTACTGTTGAAAAATTGCGCGGTCACCAATGATTATCCAGACAGATCATTAATAATTATTGAAGGAAAATATGTAGTCTTGACTGCAGCTTTTGCAGAAACAGATATTCGTGATGAGGAGTTGGCCCTCGATGGACTACAGAAAACTTGGATGCATCTAGCTTTGAAGCAATGCATTAAAACTCAAAGATATAACCCTGAAAATGTCAAAACCATTGATCTGCTAATGATAGATTTGAAATTTCGGAACAGGAGCTATTATGAAAGTATTACAAATCCTTTTGAAGTAGATAAATTGGCAAAATCTTTTGTTCATCAGTTTCATGGTCAGGTACTACAGCCCACCCAGTTATTATTTTTCGATTTTAACTCAATTATCTTTGAGTGTCGAGTTGACACAATATCAGTCAAGAGTGTCTCAAATTCTTGTATGGAAAATTCGGATCAAATCGAGTCTACTTGTTTGAGCACCAAGGGCTTTTTGAGTAAATCTACAAATGTGTATGTTTTCAGTACTGAAAATGATACAGACCGCACAAAGGTTCCACTACACAATACATATGAAGAGAAACTTTATAAAAAACCCCAGATAAAGATTCCCAATAAATTCAAATTTGACAACTATTTCGCCGTTGGCGGATTGAATGACGAGCTTTTAAAAATTTTCAGAAGAGCTTTCATGTCTAGATTGATACCAATGAATATGGTAGACAGATTGGGAATCAGACACACTAAAGGAATTCTTCTTTATGGTCCTCCAGGAACTGGTAAAACGATGTTGGCCAGAAGTATAGCACAGTTAATAGTGAAGTCTGATGAGAAATCCATTAATGTTAAACACAATAACAACAAATATGTGAAGATCGTTAATGGTCCCGAACTTTTATCGAAGTATATTGGCGATTCAGAGAAGAATCTTCGAGATTTATTTTCAGATGCTGAGAAAGAACACTCCGTAAGAGGTAGGACCTCTGGACTATATATTATTGTATTCGATGAATTGGATTCTATATTTAAAAAAAGAGGTGGCGGTGCTTCCTCATTCCTGAATAGTAATTCTGTGTCAGACAACATGGTAAACCAATTATTATCAAAAATGGATGGTGTGGATCAACTTGATAATGTCTTAATTATTGGGATTACTAACAGAGTGGATCTTTTGGATACAGCTTTATTGAGACCAGGTAGATTTGAAATTCAAATCCATATAGGATTGCCGGATGAACATGCGAGACTTGAGATTTTTAGATTTAAAACCCAAAATTTGCACAAAAATAGGATGCTAGATAACTCAGTAGATTTAAAACAGTTGGCAGCTTTGACATCAAATTTTTCAGGTGCTGAAATTGAAGGAGCTGTAAAATCTGCTTGTTCTTTCTCTTTGCAGAAATTATTAGATGCAAATAATGTATTGAATGAAAGCGCCAAGAAGAACGATAAAAAGACTAATATTAATAAAAATTCAACAGAGAAAATGTTAATCAAAAAGATGAAAATTACACAAGAAGATTTTATTGGGGGAATAAATGAGATAAGGCATTCATTTCAAACCACAAAACTTGGAGAACAACCATACAATGAGATCTTGGAATATACAAATAATTTGAAAAACTTTATAATTTTTAATGAAGATTCGTTTTGCACTAATTTGAAATTAGCCAAATCTGTGATTTCACGACTTCTTAACTCTGAAGATTGCACAAATAAAGACAGTGATGTAAAAAATAACAATAGACTACAGAATGTACTAGTTCATGGTGATGTTGGCACAGGCAAAACCTTATTTAGTATTTATTGCTGTCATGAGTTTACAAAAATAAACAAAAAACACACCAAGAGTAAGGAAGAAGTCTGTATTAAAATGATTTCAACTAGTGAACTAATTAATGGAGGACCAGCGTCTGATCAGCTGCTGAGTGAAAGAAATAAGATCGATTTTATATTGCAAATATTCAGAGAGTCCTATCAACACAGGTATAGTATAATAATTATTGATCAGTTAGAAGATTTGATAGAATATGTTCCGATTTCAGGCGGCATTTATTTTTCAAATAATATTTTACAAGTTTTAAAAACATGTATGATTACACCTCCGCCGGTTAACTCAAAGAATAAAACTTTAATATTCACTACGACTAGAGATATCACACTAATGTCTCAATTAGGAATTTCAGAAGCATCATATTTTACCAATTCGATACATATCAATATGCTTCAAGATATTCCTTCGTTGCTTAAAGTTCTTGAGAGTAAGTATTCTGATGATGTTCTAATGCAGAAAATAATTAATCTTTTAACTGTGAAGTTGGAAGTAACACCTTTGAGACTTTCCATAAAACAAGTCTTGAACTGTATGGATATGGCCAAATATTCTGAGATTGATAAAGAAGAAGCAAGCGAGGATATTTCCTTGGTTTCTGAAACATTAGTGGATCTTTTATTAGATTGTAATAATAAAAATTTTAAACTATAGAACAATGTAACGTTTTCGATGTATGTATACGTTTACTCTTAATCATTGGAAGCTTCTTTAGTTTTGACAGCAACAAAAAAAAATGGAAAAAAAAAAAAAACGAGTCGCGTCATTCAGAAAATGTGTGACGCGTCTCGATGGAGAAAAAAAAAATAGAAAAAACAAGAGAATCAAAGTTGAATAACATCTGTAGGTTGTATTAGAACAGTTAGCAGCTTGTAAGCAAAAGTCAAAGCGGTAGAAGCTTTTTCAAGGAAAATAGGTGATAATGTCAGGTAATTCTCAGCAGATAAAGTGTTCGAGTAAGTCCGATATTTACAAGCTTACCTCGGGTCAAGTAATTATTGATTTGGAAAGTGCTGTTAAGGAATTAGTGGAAAATAGTTTAGACGCGAAGTCCACAAATATAGATGTTACATTCAAAAATTATGGACTGGAGTTTGTAGAGGTTTCTGATAATGGAACGGGAATTTCATATACAGATTTTGATTCTATCGCAAGAAAATATCATACCTCAAAAATATCGACTTTTGACGATATGATGGAATCAGTTAATACATTTGGATTTAGAGGTGAAGCAATGTCTAGTTTGTGTTATATTAGTAATGTTAAAATGGTAACGTGCACGAAAGATACAGAACCTAAGGCTACAAACCTTGAATTTGACAATATGGGGAATATAATCAGCAAGAGAGACACGTCGAGGCAGAGAGGTACGACCACAACTTTTAGTAATATTTTTACTAATTTGCCTGTTAGAAGAAAGATTTTTATCAAGAATTTGAAAAAGGAATTTTCAAAGACTGTGAATTTCCTTCAGAGTTATTGTATAATTTCTGAAGGCGTTAAGATTTCTGTGTATAACATTCCCACCGAAAGATCTGGGAAAAAGTTGATGTTCAGTACCACCAAAAATAGCAGTATGCTTGACAATATAGTTTCTATTTTTGGAATCATAATGAAAAGATCATTAATTCCTATAGATTTTGAGATTCACATAAACAAAAAGAGAAAAAATTTGCATTTAAATTTAGACAGGGATCATGAGGGTTCACATAATAGTTCTTTATCGTCATTTTCATCTCAGCAATTACCTAGTTCTCTTTCTCAAAATGAAGACGAAGATGTCAATCCTCAGGATGATACAGAAATGATGGTTTTTAAATTGAAAGGATATATTTCTTCACATTCTTTTGGATATGGAAGAAATGTGTCTGATCGCCAATTATTCTTTATTAACTCTCGACCTGTGATACTTGCAAGGTTTTCCCGTATCTTGAATGAAGTTTATAGATCTTTTAATAGATTGCAATACCCGGTAATTTTTCTCAATATTATAACGGATGTTGCAAATCTAGATATTAATGTTACACCTGACAAAAAAACCGTCAACATATTTAATGAAGCTGGTCTTCTTGAGATTTTGAAAACGAAAATTACAGAAACTTATGACACACTGGGCGATCTTATGCCTAACAAAGGATTTATTAGTGATGAGAGAAAAAGAAGTACTTCAACTGCTTTACTGAGAGCAGAGGAGGAATTTATTGAGAAAAAGAGAAAAAGTAGCATAGAGATTCCATTACGAAGTAGACAAATGCTGTTGGATGGATTTACTAACTTTAGCAAAGTGCAAACAGAGACGGATAAAAAAAAAGACCACGAAGAAGAAGACCACGAAGAAGAAGACCACGAAGAAGAAGACCATGAAGAAGAAGACCACGAAGAAAAAGACCACGAAGAAAAAGACTACCAAGAAGAAGACTACGAAGACGAAGGTCATGAAGAAGAGGACTATGAAGCAGAAGAAAAAGACCAAGAGATTGACGAGGAAGAATTAGATAATTCAAACGAAATTTGTGTTAAAAATGACAAATATATTAGAAATTCTTTTTCTGATTTGAATGTCACGGCGCTAGGTAAAATTGAAGTACAAAGTGGTCACAACGGCCTAGAGGAATGTATTACAGTACAGGGTATTGGGAATTATCCAAACAAAGAAGAATATCAGGACGAAAATAAAAAAGAAAAGAAAAATATTGAAGATGAAAAAGAAAATAAAGAATGCGAAATTCATAATAAAGATAAAAGAGACAAGGAATTTGAAGAATTGCACCACAGAGTTGGATGCTCTTGTTGTAGTCTGTCAAGACAATCGCAATCGCAAGAAATAACAATTGAGGAGACTGAAGATATAATTAATTATACGATTGATGAAGATATTCCGATGGTGAATACGGTGGTATCAGAAAATAATGTTGTAACTACATCTGATATAGAACAAGCTAACGAGAACTCCAAAAAGTCGAAATGTATTATTCAGAAATTGAACAAGTTGAATGACAAAAAATCTGGCATTACGAGCACATATAATTTGCAGGTTTATGTTCCATGCGATTTTTCGAAAATTAAGGAAAATGTGAAACATTTCAAAAAGAAACAATCCGAGGATATGAAGGACGCAATTAATGATAAATTTAATCCCGAAGAATCAGAAGAATCTGCAGCACAAAAGCTTTCCTTGATTATAAAAAAAAATGATTTTTCCAGAATGCAAATAATAGGACAGTTTAACCTTGGATTCATTATAGTTCGAAAATCTGAAAGTGATGATATGTTTATAATTGATCAACATGCTAGCGATGAGAAATTTAATTTTGAGAAATTAACAAGGGAGATAGTATTAGAAAGCCAAAGATTAGTTGTCAGTAAAAAACTTGAATTGAGTTCAATTGATAAGGTGATAGTATTAGACAATCTACCAATTTTCCAAAAAAACGGATTTCAAATAGAACATAAATGTGATGAGACAACTGGCGAAGATATTTTGTATTTGAAGAGTCTACCGATTTCTAAGAATATTGTATTCAGCGAACTGGATTTTCATGAATTGGTATCAATCCTTAAAGACAATCAAGATATGAGTATTTCAGTATTGACAAATTTGAAAATTAGCAAGATTAGGTCAATGTTAGCAATGAGAGCCTGCAGAAGTAGCATTATGATTGGAAAACCATTAAGTAATAAAAGTATGACTAAAGTTGTTAGGAATTTAAAGGGATTAGATAAACCTTGGAATTGTCCACATGGTAGACCTACAATGAGACATTTGACAAATTTGGCAAACGTGAGATGCTTTACTAGTGATTACACATTATGAGGTTGATGGTTGCTATCAATATCTTGCGTTCAGTTAAATGAGAGAAGACGACTTGTTGTCTTGATGATTTCTATAAATATATTCCTATAATAAAAAGATTGTTCCATTGTTATATATATTTATATGCATGAGGATTGAATTTATATTCTATTAAATAATTAAAGCAACAACATAAAAAAAAAAAAAAAGAAAAGGAACAGTATTAATAAAAAAACTGTAATCAGATTTTCTAAGAATAGTAATCATATAAGGTTAACAATATAATATACTTGGATTAATTTTCATTTTTCACATAGTAAATTTTTTTTTTCTTATTTTCTTTTTTTTAAATTTGTTATTTTGATATTCACGAATATTTTCATAAAATGGATTTCAGCTCATGAAAACCCTTTAGGTAGCTTATGATATGTACTTAAATGAAGATGTAACTGCTTAGAAACACTACTCCCTCTTTTAATTTTTGAAACTGCGCCTGTATTTAAAGATTCCAAGAAATCTTTTTTATAAGCCTCAGAAATTTGCCATTTCATACCTTTTCCCGGTTGATCTGGTCTTCTCGGCACTTTATCAAATGCTCTATTAAGTGATAAATTATGTCTAATACTATTCTGCCAACCAGATTTACTGTAGCGATAAAAGGCATAATGCAGTGAAATCCAATCGTAAATTTCTGCTAAAGACATTACACCTTCTGGATTCAGAAGAATAGCTTTCGTAATCATGGTGGCATAAGAGTAAGGTGGCTTGATGTTCTTAGCATCTTCTTTAGAAAGATCATATTCACCTGCACTAGCTGCAGCTTGCACTGGAGCAGATTGTAAATTTGAGGATGAAGAAACTGGAACCAAATGGCCACCATTATTATTAATAGGTTGAATCATTTGCTGAGATTGTTGCAAGTCTCTACCATTTGCAACTATTCCAGTACCATAAGCATTATTAGTCGACTTACCATCAACGTGCATTCCATTTTTTGCAAATTGTTGTTGCTGTTGTGCAAAATATTGCTGCCTTTGGTAATTGAGATGTTCTTGAGTATAGTTGAACACCAATTGAGGTTGGTTGTCATTAGCCGCTGATTGGGAAGAAACAACTTGCAGCTGTTGTGGTTGTTGATAGTTCATATTGTACTGACTATTATTTATAGCAGAGTTATTAGTAGGATAGAAAGTGTGAGATACCAAACCTGATCTTTTTCTAAGATACTCAGCAAAAGATTGAGATCTATTGGATATTGAAGTGAGAATTTTTGGAGAAATTTGGGGTGTTGCATCGGGAAGGATAAACATCATTTGGGTACCTGAGATATCGATAATTGAGCCGGATTTTAGGATTGTTGTTGTGGTGAAAGTAGGATCATATTTGATCTTAACGGTATCGAGACGGGCACCATTGCGTCCATTGATTATAAGTTCCCAATTACGAGTTGATAAGTTATAACGAATAGTGGCATGATGACGAGAGACTACTTTGGCTGGACCAAGATCAATATGGACTTCATCTGAATGATCAGTTTTGCCATAAGGTGTTGCTGTTGTTGTTGTAGCTCCGTTGGTTGTCGTTGTTGAAATATCATTGCTATTATTTTCATTATTAGCAGTAGTCAAAGCCGTGGCAGCAGCAGCAGACGAATCTGTAGTACTGGCCATTGCTGACGCTACCGGAAATGCTGAAGATGCAGAGCCTGCTGCATTTCTGCCAATGACAATTTCCAATTCTTTGACAAAGTAAGTCCAGTCTCTACCGGAGATTTTGGCGTATGCTTGAATCTCTGTATCTGAGATATATGCGTTTGAATATTTCTGGGAAACAATAGTGGGAGGATTCAGAGGAGCAGATAGCTCTGCAATGACTGCATTAGAAAACTCTATGGCGTCGTCGTAAACCGGCTGTTTCTCAATTGTTAGTATCAATTATTCTCATTTCCTTGACAATGGCATTTAATCTAAAAGAAAAAGAAAACACTTACTTGATTGAATTGTTCAGAATTAGTGCTGGCGTACTCGTTTTTGACAGACATGTTGGCGGATTTCTTTTCTGTAAACTCATATATTGCTACAAATATACTGTGGATGTGGATAGGAATTGCTATCTAGTGCTTATTGATCTGTCTTCACTGGTTATATATACTTTCAAAGCTCAATTCTTCTTAGATATCCATCATTTAGCAGCTATTTAAGTGCGAAATAATAGTATCAATACTATTCTTTATTATCACTATAACTATTACTTTTATTATTATTATTGTTTATTATTATTATTGTTTATTATTATTATTTCAATATTTATAAATAAATAATGATAAAAAAAATTTTTTTTCGCTCGCATTTACACTCTCAATAGTTTTTCTTTGTAGGCAAACAAACAACAACAGCAAAACAAAAAACATAAATAAAAACATTAAGTTGACAATATTAGCAATTAGCCAAAACATCCTTAAACCTATAAATCCCAACATCTTCAACACATACGTTGAAACATTTGAAATAGATACAGCGTTACATACATTAATCTATAAACTTTAACACCGATACATATGTAAATCCATACATCAACAAAACATCTTACCGATAAATATGTACATACATAAACCAGGACATACATCAATTGTCACATAATAAATACCAAACACCACATTTTAAATACCTGTACACCATATAATTAAGACATCTAAAAATATGTACATAGATAAATTATAACCCTATTTACCCCTTACATCTATTAATTAACATCAGGACCCTTTTTACCCCTTACATCTGTGTACATTAGAACACCAACCGTTTTATTTTTTTTTTTTTTGCAAAAAAAATAGAAAAATCATCATCAGCCAATGAACATGAATAATAATGTAGCTATATATGTGTATAAAAGCTTTAAGATTATCTGGGAATTTTACAATTGAATTTGATTTGGCTTGGAATTCATGACTATGGCTTTTTTTTTTGAATGAATTTTTTTGTTTCTGTCATTAACAGATTTGCCAATTTATTGGCAATCCAATTCCTTTTTGCTACTTTGCTTTATTTTTTTTTTTCACATGCTTTAATTATAGATTTTGTTATACAATGTTTTTTTTTTTTTTTTTTTTTTTTTTTTTTTTTTTTTTTTTTTTTTTTTTTTTTTTTTTTTTTTTTTTTTTTTTT
>JASTUL010000078.1:0-35186 GCA_031125485.1 Saccharomycopsis javanensis
ATTGGTGGTTCAGCCATTGGTGCTCCTCATGAAATTGAATATATGTTGAAACTTGCTGCTGAGAAAAATATCAAACCATGGATCGAAACTGTGGATATTACCGAGGAAAATGTCACAAAAGCTTGGAAGAGAATGGACTCCGGTGATGTTAAGTTCCGTTTTGTTTTGACTGGTTACGACAAATGCTTTAGATAATATGTTTTATTATCTAATTATTTAAATCAAGAAGTATATAAATTTACGAATGTTTTCTTTTTTTCAATTGGATGGTGGTACATCTTTTCTTGTTTATAACTTTATAACCTTAATAATATATTATGAAATAAATGAATGCCAATAAAACAGAGCAGCAGCATCTACAAAAAAAAAAAAAGGAAAAACAACAGAAGTTGAACAACCATACTCATTTTATCAATCTAGAGAATGAACAAATGCGTAAGAATAGTAAAAAAAAGCAGTTTTCTGGATATTCACAATCCCAAAAACTTAAAAAAAAGCTACGAATATCACCTGTGGATGTAAATGACACATATATATTGAAGTACAAAAAATATATGTTGAGTGTATCTTGTTTAGGAGATGATCAGAATTTTTCCAGATAAAAGTTTTCTGTTTAAATTTATATACTGATTTGTCTTCTTTTAATTGTGTTAACCATTGTTTTGAGAAAGACAGTTGAATAATATAAGAATAAGCATCTAGCGATATACATATGTAATTTACCATTGATCTTGATTTTTTCTTCTTCATGCTCCGAATATAATCAAATTTGAAAGAGCAACCGTCCATCAAAAAAGAAACTGAATATTGGCACTAGTTAAGCTATCAATTAGACACTAGAAGGTTTAAACCATGAAATTATTTCAAAAAAAGTTTTACAAGATTAGCTTTTAGGAAAGGTCTGCCTATAAATCTTTAGTAAAAAAAAAAGCTATGAAAAAAAAATATTACATAATTTTAGAACCAAAACAAAAAAGTTAAAGCTGAAATAAAAACAGTACAAAAATGAAAGGTAATAAATCAAAGAATAATGAAATTCCAAAATTTGTAAGCAAAAAAATAAATACAATTGAAATTTGAACTATTATTGAAAGTAAAAACCAAAGATTAGACGTGGCTCCAGAGTTATGAAATTAAATGGAATAATGTATTTTACCTTAATATTAGTTAAGCAAAGTAGCATCTAAAGCTTGAGAAAAAAGAGAATCGTATACTGTGATTTAAAATTATCAACCATAGATACAACAGTGTCGTTGTAATTTTAATGGATAATACAAATCTCTGAATAAAAGGATGCGTAAAAAAATTTGTCATAGTAACTATACAATTAGAATCCACATTATATTTCTCCACTACCAACACATTGCTCACAGAAGTAATGTCAATCAAGAAATTCGGAGAGCTCTTAATGAAACTTATGAATGTTTTCAAAACTAGATTCGCGAAACTCTCAATTTTATTATGAAAAATTCTGAAATTTGCTTCTTTTATGCACTGAAACCAACACTTCTAATGTAAAAAATGTAGACTTCGCGTCAGTAGCGGACAAAAAGTGCGAAAGTTGATGCATTCAATAGAATTGGTGGATCAGGCCTAAACAAATCAATAATAGCGAACGTTTAATTTGGGATAAACCATTGAAAAAAATACAAACGAAAATTCTTAAATAAAATAACAACATTTGTATAATCCGAAGCAAAGTCGCAATAGTTAGTAGTTTTACCAAAAAAAAGTTTCTGTGAGATTAGGTCGGTGAACGTTGAATTTTTTTGTACATCTATTACGTTGGCCAGTTTTGGAAGACTACCTAATGGGATTGCAAGACCAACAAAAAAAAACATCAACGAGTGCTTGGTAAGTATCCATAAACGTCATATTAGGAACTTATAAAAACCATATTGTCACTGGAACTATAGATAGTAATAAAAGTTGCACCTTTGTATAGGATGACTAGGTAATTTACCGGAAAGGCATTACATTCCTTCATATTGTTAGTTTTTGTAATGTTACCCGCTAGATCAGAAGCTCTGACACGACACCAAAATCGCTAGCACAACCTTTGAATTGAGAGAAACAAACTTATATTATATTTAAATATTAAATTTCCGTAATTTCATCACCTGTCGTTCCTTCTTCTTCCATTTTATAACTTTTCATCATCATTCTAAACTTGCTTCTTTATATTATTAGTTTCTAACTTTAATACTATCTGTAGCTCCAAAGAAAAATCACCGCCTGTGTTGGATTCCTCATTTGGCATCACCTCAACTTATCCTCTTTATTTAAGCGTGACAACAATACGTATTGTGACTAAGTATTTCACAAGCTAAGATTGGCTCAAGGTATTAATTTTCCTTTGTTAAATGTAGAAACATTCAAGGACCATTGGATAAGTCTCAAGTTTATAAGAGAATCGCAAGATTCAAGAGAAAACATGCACCACAGGTCTATTTGACAGAACTGTCACACGAAAGGTATAGAGCAATCAGAGATAATGTTATTATAATGAGGTCAACATGGAACACTTTAATTCAAGCCAGCAATTCAGGAAGCCTGATGACACGACATCAACCAATGAGAAGGGAATAGTGTCTCTTCATTCAATTTAAGTCAATATGGAAAAAAAGAGTAGAATGACAAACAGAAATAATACATATCTATAGTCTATTACCTGTCATAATCACATGGGAAAGATACAATCATATAGTACTATCTCTGTCTTTTTCACAGGAAATACTAGCTCAATACCGCCATGATCTATTTGCATACGGTCTGCATGATAAATATTAAGCAGTATTTGCATACCCAGTTCAAAGAGGTACATCAATCGGGGTGTATTAAAGTACCGAACGTTATCAAAAATATAATAATAGGAAAAAGTTAATTGCCATGAGATTAGAAGCATGAACCGGTTTTAGTTATTGTTATACTTTCAAGGCTTTCAATTCAAAGACTCGGATGTTATATTTCTAGTTAAAAATTGTACCACATTATTCAAACAGAACTTAGTTCCAGGATTACCTTTCAAAGCTTGTTTCACACATGCACGTTCTTTAAAATCCAACATCTCTACGTTGAAAATGCAGTCATGGATTCCGCCATTTTCAACAACATACTCAACGTTTTCTCTATTCTTGTCCACTATATCTAGCCATATTTCAATACTTTTAAGTAAAAGCTCTCTTCCTCCGGCTATTACTAATACTTTATCTTTTGCTTTCAAGCAATCAACACGTGCCCAATGTTCATTGTATGTCGTACTGTTAAAGTCAATCCATCCTTTGACAAAGGTTTTGACATCTTCAACGTACCATTTATCCATATCAGTTTCGCAACCTATTAGATCACCATACCATTCTGTCTTTGATGTTATGTTTACTGAGGTGTTTACGGTGGGATCAACCCAGGGTGAAACAAGGAGAAGTCCTTGAGGTCCAGGTCCCATAATGTACGGGAATTCGTAGGAACTGTACTTTGAGAATTCTTTAAAAGCATCATCGGGATACGAAACATATCTAGTGACAGCTAAGGCTAAATTTGCGCCAGCGGAATCTCCCATCAAAAAGATTTTTTTGTAGCCTTCTAGTAAAAGATTGTTATATGAGGAAACTGCTTCATGTATCTGTGATGGATATACTTTATCATGTATGGTGAGCGAATAGTCAACTATGATGATGGATAACTTTTTCTGCACAGCGGGCGGCAAGCAGTGGTAGATGACAAGTAAACCTAGTATTTGGCATTCCATTACTCCCACTGCATACCCACCACCATGATAGTATACTAGTACATGACCTAACTCATCTTCTTGGCAGGCATTTTTGACAACCCAGTAACTATGTTCATCGAACTGTTCTCCAAAACCGTTCACATTTCCGTTTTGCACAATGCTTTTATTTCTTAATTTCAGGAACAAGCGCTTTATGTCGACATAAGTGAAGGTCTTAATATCATCTTTGGTCATATACTTTGCTACATAGCTCTCTACTGAGATGATGATGTTTTTTTTCAACGAGCCTTTGAACTCATCATTGGTTTTTGAGTAAATGGTGCCCACAGTGTAGTACTGAAGTGTAGTTCTCAACACTATCCAGGGTAACGCCGCAAGTCTGCCAACAAAAGTGAACGAAACCATTAGAGATTGGCAATTCCAACACTTTCTGAAGGTTCATGAATGTGTTCACGATGGCATTTTCAAGAAGACATTGTTGAAGTCGGAAGATTCAGCAGCCCATTTGTACCTGGAGAAACCACAAAGAGAGCGAAAAAAAAACAGGAAAAACAAAAACTGAAAAAAAAAAATAAACAAACGGCATAGCATCTTTCGGGTATCGTGAATCTCTGACTGCGTGCGCATAGTATGTAACTGCTCGGCAGGTCTGACGATTGTGGGCCGGATGTGGTGAAGTAGGGGTAAAATAAAAACGGAAGAGGAATTACGACAAATACGATCGACCAATTGTACAAAAAAAGGCTGAAGAATCACAATTGGGCAAACAAGCAAAAAAAAGAAAAAGCTAACCAGAATACTGAAGGCCAACCAGAATACTGAAAGAAGGCTAACCAGAATACTGAAAGAAGGTCAGCCAGAATGATAGAAATGGTTAAAGAATTTTAGCAAAGTGATTGTGAGGTTTCATTCGCACGGATATTGCTCTTTTTTTTTAAGTCCGTCAGAGTGCTAGCGATACACTCCAACATTTGATAGCTTTAACATCGTTGGATGTCGAGCCATCCGAAGCTTTTTTCTTAGTTTTATTGGCCGCACTTATTCGCACATCTCTGAAAACATGACCGAGTTGCTGGTGTGTGTCTGTCGCAGAGAACCCAGCTTATCCACTATTATGGCATACTCAGTTATGAATCAAACACCAAGAGACAAACAACCAACAGTATGCGAATAAGAGACTATATCCAATTTATTTTTGGAATAAGACAGAAGGGCTGAGAAAGATGTTACGCGTGTCATGGACAAATTTTTTTTTTTGCAATGGCTGGCGTGTATGCTCACTCCTGTACTGGAATTCTGCAAATTTTTTTTTTTTTGATTCCTGTGAATTATCCCGTGCGTTCCGGAATTTTTTTTTTCTTTTTTTTTCTTGTAATATACAAATTTTGACGTGCTGTCATCCAGTAGTAGCGGGTTACGAAGTGTGTCAAGCATCTACAATCAATAAGAATATTTTAATTATGCATAATGTTTTCAAAAAGAAATGTCCGAGGTACACACATTTGTCAGCCAATGTACATACATTTTGCAGATGTTGCAAACATGTCCGCGGTAATTCTGTAACTTCTGCACGTGCTGAACCTAAAAATTACATGTATGTCATAACCGAGAGAAGCTAAACAGAATCCCAAAAAAATGCCTCACCTTTAATGCTAATTCAATTCGTATAGTTCTAAATAAAGAATGGCGCCTGTTACTGTACCTGTACAAAATTTTGCTAATCCATTTTGTTAGTGCTTATCATATCAAAGGTTTTTGTGTATATTTTGTCTAATGTATTTATCGAGGCTGCTATGTTTATCCTAGATATTATGTTTATCCTAGCTATTATGTGTATCAAGCTATTATGTGTATCAAAGCTATTATGTGTAGCAAGCTATTATTATCTGGATCAAAGTTATTATGTTTATCATGCTTGTTGTACAGTCTACGATTCATCTCTGATTCATCATTAATAATAGCTGAACTCGCCCTTTTGTCCTTCAATGCAGCCAGCAGGCATCCTTTTATTAGTCTCCTTAACATAGGAAAAATGATGCATCGTGCCACATGAGAAACAGTAAACTGTTATTCGATGTACCTTGCGGCCTAGATGGAATTTTTTTTTATATTGCTATAGTTTTATTCATTTCTTTTTTTTTTTTTTTTTTTGCTTTAGACGAAATAAGAATCTCATGCACTAAAAATATACAGATAAAAAATTATACCTTGAATTTTTTATTATTATTAGAGAAATGTGTTACCAGTATAATACAAAAAAAAAAACAAATTGGATGATATATTGGCGAGTCTGATTATCGTAACGTATTTTCTTTTCTTTTATTTTCTTCTCTTCTCCGATTCCTTCTCTTTCTTTTCCTTTTCTTGTTGTTTTGCAATCTTGAATACTATAAATGTGAATTCAAGAGACCATCGAATCGCTGGTGTAATAATATAAATACGGACCTGTACAACAGTCAACCTTGAAATGAAAGAATATATGCCACTAAGGAATTGGTCTTCATTAACAAAGCAGGTGTCGTTTGGAGGCTCGTGGCACACTCTCAAATACATTTGGCTTGCTCTTCTCCTAGATGTGGGTATGAATTTGACCCTGATGATCTTGTATCTCTTAGCTTCCAAGGAGTATAAGGTCGAGAGCCCCCTTGCAACTGCAACACTAGTGATAGATTTCTTGGTGTTTGTTGTAGGATATCTCACTGTTATTTTCAGAAATAAATTGGAATCTTTTATGAAAAAAAAACGATTCATCAAACCTTTTTTCGAATGCGCAAGATTGTCCTTGTGGTTTGTCTATTTGATATTTATTGGTTTGAAGATATGCTATGCTGTGGCAGTAGGAGTCAACAATCCACTTGATTTGGGAAGAGAAGAAAACACAGAGTTGGGCTTGAGCTATGAAACTAAAGTCTTATTGATGACATTCTTGGGATTAAGCATCATCTCTGATTTTGTCGTTGGCTTGGTCCTCACTTACGCATGGATATTTACAAGCAAACGGTATTTTTTGATGTTTATTAGTTGTTTAGGACAGTTCTTCTTAGGCTTAATTGTATTGAATTTGAATAATACGGTCTCCATGGTTGATGTGCATAACAATCTACACCATAGATTGCTAACATTTTTCACAGACACCGGGGCATTAAACATGACTGGTGGTCTTTTGGGTGTCTGTTTGTGCCTCATTATCACCGAGAAGAACAGATTATCCGACGTGATCCGGAATTTCATTGTTTTTATAGATTGTTATTCTGCTCTTACTGTAGTGATTACCATAGTCGGATTCACCTTATCCTTAAAAGAAGTGACTTCAAATGATGTGGAAGGTCAGACAGCTTACTATCTTATAGTATCCAGTGCAGTATTGGCATGTTCTTTTACTCTTGGAATTATTGTCATTTTGTGTTCGAGATACTTCAGAAGACGTCAACCTCCTGAGTTAGAAGTTGAAGTATTGGACATGGCTGCCCTTACTCCTAAAATGAAACAAGCCTATGCTGCTTTAATTGATAGAAATCGTAAGTATAATTCCGGTGTTCTGGGTGCTGCAGCCTTAGACTTGATGGAGGCTTACTGCAACTCGCCTTTAGAAGATATGTCATGCATAGTCTTACGTGTATTTAGCGCAAATGAATCATCTTCAAACAAACCTCGAAAACAACCTGCAGCAGTTTGGGATACTCTTGATGAAGAGGCTTCTATATTTAATAACGATATAGACTGGAGTACCGACCAGTCCACTTTGAATGATGCGCAGCCGAAATCGAAACCTCTTTCCAAAAACAAATTAAAAAGAATGGCCAAGAAGGCACAGAAAAAGAAAGATGCCGAAGAATTATTAGAATTAATGGAAAGAAATACAAAGGAAGATCGTGAGCTAAATAGCATGTTAGAGACAACGGAGGCTTTAGTGCTACTCACATCAATTGAAGACTATGATCTAACGTGTACTTTGAAAGGTAAATTCGGTAGAATCATTTCCAACTTGTTTGGAAAAGACTCGAAATATAAACTTCTTTGTATTAGATTCGGGATTTTGGGATTCCATTGGCCGTTCAAAAGAGCATCATTTTATTGCAGCAAAACCAAGAGACCGATTGCTAGAAGTGCTGCCGTCTTGTATGCTATTTCAAAATGGAATTCAAAAAGACCATCTAATGAAAAATGTACTTTTCTTCTTGACCCTATTTATAAGAGTAATGTCACATCTGATGCAATCAACTTTGGAGGTTGGATTAAAATTCCTGTTCCTTCTTCTCACATAATTGACTTGCGTCCTCACAAAAACCAGACACTCCAGCAATATTTAAAAAGTGTTAAATACAGACCACAAAACCGTGCATTTGATGCAGCAAATGGAGAAGTAATAGAGCGATGTGATTTTGAAAAGGAAGACTGTGAAAAGATTATTGAAATGTGGTCCAATATTGCGGTATCCAGATCTGAAAGCGGGCACACATCCACATTAACCAGTCCTGATGCATATTTCATTGAGTGCCTAGGAAAAGCTGGCAACAAAAACAAAGAACGTTCATTACTTTTTCTTAGGGTTGGTGATGAGGTTGTCGCATCGTGTGTACTTTTCCGTTTAGGAGATACGATAACTTCGGATATTCAAGGTTTAAATCATGATATTAGTAGAAAATATAAAGCATATTTTGTCATGATGCAAGAAGTTATCAGAATTGCCCTTCAGGAAGGTAAATCGTTTGTGGATTTTGGACCAACTACAGAAAAACCAAAGTTGGACATTGGATGTAAAAGCGTCCCATTGGTAGGGGCGATGCATGCTAATTTTTTCTTGCTTAATCCAGTTATATCTATTGCAGCTAAGAAGGTTGATGTTTGAAAAATAATATCATTATACAAAAAACATGTCCCAAAGTTGGATTTTGTTTGCTTAATTGAGAGTTTCTGACCTTCATGTATGTACATGTTGAAATCATTCTTTTATCAGGAATTCGTTCGTGTATGAGTTTACGTCAATATCCATTTTACAAAATCACGATTGCTCTAATTGATAAGTTTGTTTGAAGTGAACTTATATTTTTGTTTGGTATAATCTTCGTGGAGTCTAGAATCTAGATGTTTGTAGTGTGGGATTAGTGACGAAAAGACTTTACATTTTGTTAAAATGTATACACATTCATTCATGCATATTAATTTGTTCACAGGTTTTTTTTTTTCCTAGATTTTTTGTGTTGCAGTACTTTTTATTTTTGTACCTTTTCAGATCATATTTTGCAAACTTATCTCTTGGTATTTAATTAATAAGCTTAATTTGTATAGAAATGTTTTTCACGTGAAACGCATGTGATAATATATCCAAAGAGTATTTTTTTTCTTCTCGCATTATCAGCTTACGCTGCGAACCAACTATAAACTCATAAGTTACAAAGTATTATTAGACAAATTTATACATTTTAACTTATAAACTGAATATATATACAGGAATTGATTTTTTTCGTTGAATAAAATTAGTGGATCTGAATTTTAAGTGAATAGAGATAAGGAATTTACATTTTCTGGTGCAAGTAAATAATTAAATCTTAATCCTTAATTCATAACTTATAATGGGCAATTTGACCTACTTAGGAGGAAGATATAAACTTAGGTTAACTATAGAATTTCCCATTCCATTAGATATCTCGAAAAGAATATCAGTAAGATTTAGATACATATGGACAACGTACGAAAATTAAGTTCTAAATAGAGCACATACTAAGAATACTTATTGATCCAGTATCATATGGCGGATTGTAACCTGATGATAATATTTTGGTGATACATGTCTTTGAATTTTTTGAGAGATAATATAATATATGTTTCTTCTATCTTATATAGTTTTTTTCTATTATCTTCTGATTTTTTTTTATTTTTCTAGCTCGGATATTTGTCCCTTTATATTACGAACCTAATATTTGCTTTCTGTAAACCATAGGCACAGGTATGTTCACGAAATAGTACCTATACTTCGTAGAGTACGTTGGATGTTTGAAGTCAAATATATATATTGCTTAATTTCAATTATTGATTTTTTTTTACTTATTGTTGTCTTGAGAAAGAGACTTTGAATAATATAATTATAAGTATCCAGCAAACTACGTATATGCTTTATTTTCTTTTATCTTAATTTATTATTATTAAGTACAATTTATAAGTTGTAAAAAGAGATATTATTATGAAATAATCGATATTTCGATTTAATTTATTTACTCTTGAGTGCGTTTTGTTCACAATTACTATTAACTTTTCTGTATTAAATCATATTCTTATATGATCTGATATTTTGTCGAAAGAACTAGTTGCAAAGTTCTACAAAAAAAAAGCATGTGTACAAAAGATGGCAGCAGAAAACCTTTAAAAATAATATAATCAAAGTTTATTATATAATATTGTACTAGTTTCACAGTTCAGATCTTTCATAGAATAAAATAAACTCTTGGTATTTCAATAAAATTAAATAAAATTTTGTAGTGATACCAACTAAAGTATGTGCACTAAAGAAGAGAATATTGTTGTTAATGGAAGCACTTGATATTTAGATGAGTTGGACGATTGAGTTATATTCACAGATGTTTATATACGGTGGTCTTTATTACGCTGGTTTTGTTTTAACGCAAATTCCCTGGAAAGTATTAAAATTAGCCACTATCTGTTAGAGTAATTGTTTAGAACAAATTGCTTGGGTTTCTACAACTAAGAAGCAATTGATAATTATAATAACTAAAGATACTTGGGTGCCATGGTTAGGTGAATGTTAGTTATCTCTACACGATTGTTATTTTTTTATGGATGTAGCAATAAATTTTGACATTCGTAACCAGGCATAGTCGTTGCTAATAGAGTTGCATACATGATAAAGAGATACAATTTGGAGTAATTTCTGCTATTTTTTCACTTGGCGTACCTTTGCTTACGTAGCTTTTGCTATATCTGCTTCTATTGTAAAAGCAAAGATTTAGACCAAAACTCATATCAATTATATTATAGTTGTTTGACGTTGATGTAAGGAAATGATCTACAGGACCAAGTGTCAGTAAAGAACATTTACTCAAAGGACAATCAAAATAGTTTCTGAAGGATGTCTTTTGTGTTATTACTTATTCAAACTAATTTTTGAATTAATCTAAATTTCAAACTTATTCGTAATGAATAATTTTAATTCTATATTCAACTATCTAGAAAGCTTCCATCAACGATTAATGAAGTGCTCTTTTTGTTCTTAAAGAAAAAAACCCCGCCTATATGAACAAGTTGTTCTCTTTCTTGATGAACTTTTATAGATCAAGATACATCAAATCTTTAATTTCGTTTGTCTCATGCGTGCGGAAACTTTTTTTTTTGGTGTCATCAAACCACTCCACAATTCTATCATTTGCAACCACCACCACAGTACTTTAAGATTTGAGAAGCTTTTGTCTAGTGTGGATTTCTCAATCAAATCATGATCAAATAGCAAATACTATCCGTAAATTGCTAAATGATTACGAATAATCGTAATTTATTCAGAAGAACCAACTTTTTTGGTAATCGGCCCGGAGTATCTCGAAAGAGGTTTAACGATAAATAGTACGAGAATATATGAACTAATTCAAAGTATGAAAAAACTTGTAGTGGTTAAATAACACTAGAAGATATGAGCTGCTAAATCAATGTTGATCATTATCATTTTTAATTTCATATTAGAACTTTTTATTTCTTGGTATCCAATGATGTACCAATATGTTCTTTAGACTAAGTCTCTGGTCCACACTAAACTGTAATAATTTCTATATAATGTCTTTTATATCTTATGATAAAGAATCAGGAAACTTCAAATTAACCTTAGACATTTTCATATATGCTGATGTGCTGATGTATGCTGAAGTTTTACAATCTTGTTCAAATGGTGGCTCTCTCTCTTATTAGCAATTCATACATTAAAATATCTGAAGCGCAAAAATCTATTTTTTCATTATAATGGTTTCAGTTTTATTGATTTCAATGTATGATTATTACAATTCAGTAAATAAAGAAAAAATCAATATAACTAAATAATAATTCAAAAATGGAAAGTGTTGAAAAATTTTCTAGTTCTAGTAAATGAAATGTCACTAATTATAGTTATTTTTCAACTACTGATTTTTGTTTAATTATATAATCTCTGAGACTTTTGCAATATGATGCCCCATTATGCGAGCGGTCATTTTAAAATTTCAACAATCCCAAAGCAAGTTTATCGATCTATAAAAAACACTGATAGAAATGCATTTCACAGAACTTCTCATCGTTTTTTTTTATATTGATGCCATTACTGAGTATAATAGTAATGATGTTAATCCTCTAACTACTATATCAAGTGAAATTTTAAACAAACATTGACAGAATTATTTTTCCTACTAGTTACTTACATAAAATTTCATTTATCAAAGCCTGTTTATAAGGATCAACATATCAACCAAAATGGCAAAAAAGTTAAAAATTTTTACAAAGATATGTTTTCATTTATATGTTTCTTCGTTAGTATTTATTAGCTTCTATATTGAAGTTTTTCCAAAAGATATAAAATGCACCGAAGATGTCGATTCTGTTAACGATAGTAAAGATTGGAAAGAGTATTCAATGATCAGAAGAGCACAAAGAACTGGCAAAAGACTGTTTGAAATTAAGACAAAATATATTGTAATAAATCATTGATTATGCTCTCAAATTAAGAAATGAATGTGTTTTGTTTTATCCAATCTTCAACAATTCTACTTCAAGACTCTAAAACATAGTAGTTCTTCTTTGAATATTTGAATATTGCTAACAGTTTATTTTTCTGCATTATATTTAATATAAAACTTACGAACATTTTTGAAAATTGTAAAAATAATTTTGCTCGTTTTTTTTTTTTAACTTCTATTGGAGAACTTTTTTTTAAGGTATTTGCAAAAATTATTCTCTGTTACCTTTCAAGAGTATGTGATACAAATTAAAATACATCCAGCTTCTACAATTGTGCATTTTGTAAAACTAATTGATCATTAATTAAAGATATTTTAGGAAAAAAAACGGTTAACAAGTAGAAAAAAAATGAAAAGAATATAAAAGAAAATTGATTAATCTTCATTCTCTTTGTAATATGGCTCAATACCAAATATATCCTTGAAAATCTTTAATAATAAATGTCTGCTTTCCCACAAAGGCCAAAGAATACAAACAGAAAAAGTCCAAAATATCCAAATGAATACAACAGCAACAACAAATGTAAAAAATTTCTTACTGTAAATATAAGGTGTAGCAATTTGTGGAACAGGAATCAAAATCAAAAAACAAAAAGCTAAGACTAAAAACGCAAGTGTATATTTTTTATATTCTGTATCCAATTGTTGCTGCTGGATAACTTCTTTGCCAGGTAAACTGTTAGATGAACTATTTGAAGACACGTCAATTTGACTTTCAAGGTAGTTATTCTTGAGATCTTCTTCTACTGGTTTTTCATCGTTTTGCTTGTTTTCAAATTCTTCTTGTTCTTCAGAAATTGTTGGTTCTTCTTCAATGTTCTCACTTAATATGGTTCTATTTCTTGTAGTTTCCCAGTCAAAATTGTCCGGCTTAATCAAAGTACATCCAACAGAAAGAATACCACCCATAAATAACGCTGTAATATTACCAGCAAATGAAGACCAAGCGTCAGACAAATTATTAACATTTATGGATCCGGTACGATATTTACAGACAACAAACCACATAATCAAAGCACTAGCCATACCACCCAATGAACCGAAAATAGCACCGGCTTTGTTCAATTTTTTCCAAGTGAATGTCAAGGTAACAGGAAAGACAACGCTACATGTAGATGTACCTAAAAAGTAGAACAACCAACCAAGGGTGATTCCAATTTTATGAAAAATTGAGGCAATTAAACCAGCAAAAAAAGCCCAAAAGAAAACAGAAATCTGGGACACGATCAAGACTCTTTTTGGTGATGCCTTCTTGTCAATATATTTCTTGTAAATATCATATGAGATCAATGTTGAAGTTGCAATTAATTCTCCACTGAATGAAGAAATAACTGAAAGAAAAACCATTATGATAATTAAGGCACCACCTGCTTTACCCATCAAATAAGAAGCAGCAGCAACTGGAGCTAAACCACCAGAGACTTCAGTTTCACTTAATGTGTAGAAGTCAGAGAAATTATGGCAGGCTCTTGCTCCTAACCCAAGAACTACACCCATCGCAACAGGAATGATAAACCAAGCACAAGAACCGATAAAATATGCTTTTGAAGTTGTAGAAGCTCTTGAGGCTACTGCTCTACTCCAGTATGCTTGATCCAAACAGACTAGACCAAAACCAGTAAAAATAGACATTATATAAACCACGGCACCTTTACCTGATCTATAAGTCATATAGGAGCCATGCAAGTTAGAGGAGACTGGATTAACCACTGCTTGCTCGACTAACAAGTCATACATCTTTGAAGCACTACCAATTTTATCACTGCCAACGTAAACATAGAACGTAAAAATAAGAAGGAAAATCAATAACACAAATGTATGAGTAGCATCAGAAATAAAAGTAGCTCTTAAACCACCAAAAACCACATAGACAGCACAAACAAAAGGCAATAAGAAAAAGGCAGCATAAGCGTTCATACCTGTAGCTGCTGAGAAAACTGTTCCTCCACCAATAAGGATACATGAACTGACAATCGTGTTACAAACTAAACCGCAAAACAAAAAAGTCAAATGTCCTGCATTTCCAAATCTGAAATAAGCCATCTCTGGAAATGTTGTAACCAAGTTTGCATTAGATTTAACCTTTGAAGCGACAATTGCAAACACTGAGACCTGAATCAAACCACCAACACCGTAGTAATAAGCACCAGCTAATCCAATCTGATACGTCTGAGTTGCAGACTGCAACAATGTCAAAGACCATGTCCAGGACAGCACAATTGAAACCACCATCAAACCAATAGGGATGTTTCTCGAAGACGCTGAAAACTCATCAATATTAGAAGTTTTGTTTCGAGAAAATCTATTTTGCAATCTAGTGACGCCGATCATTAATATGGCAAAGAAAAATCCCAATGCAAGGATAATGGCGTAACCAAAACTTTGAGGTAATATTGGTTCCATTTTTTTTGTTTATATATATGTATATATATATATTCCAGAGAAGAAATTGTTGATACTTTTTAATAATAAATAAAAAATTTGTACGATATATATATTTTTGAATAAACCATTTAAATTATTAAAGGATATTTCAAATGTTTATATATATTTTTTTGATGACTTCAGATTTTGCTTGATTCACTTTATTATCGAGGCGTTGATGAGTTCCACGACATTTAACTATTCCTGAATCGGCGAGAAGACTATTGAAATTTCAGATTTTTCAAACTTGATTCAAATCTAATTAATCAAAATATGTGTTAATTATTTATGAAAATGATCAGCATTTTTTTTCAATGAAAAATAAATTACAATCACATATAATAAGGAAAATGAAATGAGGTACTATTGATATTAATCACTTAAATAAAATGGGTAATATAAGTCAAAAGATCTACAATCTAGAATTCTTTTTGTCTTGTTAAATTAAACTTTTGATTTAAGTTCGTCAAATATTTCTCTCCGGTTTTCCTTTATTTAATTGAGTCATGTTAATACTTTTATTGTGTGGTCTTTTAATGATTATCTTTTTTTTCTTTTTTTTGGGCATTTCAAGATTTATCAACATTCGTCTACTTGTCTCTAAACTTTTGACTAATCCAAAATTACCAAAATAGGCCATCTATGATGGAATCTTAGGTTCTGAATTCGCAATTTGTGTTAGCCATCTTTTCAAGTCACATGCAGTTAGCTAAGATTCTCATGAAATTTTGACGTGTGTGTACCGCACATATTACGTCTATTTATCAGCAGCAAAAAGGAAAGAAAAAAAGTTCAAAAGACACATTTTCGATCGCCGAAAATCTTCTTTTTCATTTCAAAGTATTAAAATTGTACAATCTAAATATCACAAAATCACAATGATTAACAATAAACACAGAAAAGTTTATCGAGACAGTAATACTTCTTAATATAAGTGGATTAAAAAATAATATACATGGATGACAATGCAAGAGTGCTTTTTATTTTGTTTTCCGGACTTCAAACTGAATTTAATGTCTTAGAGCATATGAAAATGTCAAAGTCGTATTAAAATATATAATTTTCAATAAGTTAAAATGTATTATATATCGAACAAGGTGAATTTTAGTTACTATTTTAGCAATAATATATAATTTTAGCTCACAGATAATTTATGAGAAAGTTGAATATATATAATACGCATATTTTTCGAATTAATGATATAAAAAAAGTTATTATTATTATTTTGTTCTGCTATATTTCTCTCCATTTGATTTTAATCTTATATAATTCTTTCTTTTTTTTTAATTCTATCTATTTTACAAACTTTCTAAAATAAAAAACAATGGTTGATTCGAAATATCTAGATCCTAAGAATATTGTTGCTGCAGATAAAATATACAACCTTCGTCCTTTTGTCGAAGCTCCTGCCTCTAAGATTGATGTCCCAACAATTGACTTGGCGGCCATTGATTTTTCTGATTTTTCTTATGCTCCTGAAGATTTTCCAAAAAGAAAGAAATTAGCAGATGAATTGGAAAAGGCTGTTTCGATCCATGGATTCTTCAAGGTTGTCGGTCATGGAATTGATCGTCAACAATTTGATTTGATGAAATCTATTGGTCAATCGATATTTGAAATCTCCCAAGAAGAGAAAGAGGAATTTGTAGCCGGTAAAAGAAAACACCCCAGTGAAGCTTATAAAACTCTAGGTGTTATTCGTGGTGCAGGATTTAAACCAACTGGTCACTGGGCTCTTGGAAACAAAAGAAGAGATAGAATCGAATGCTTTAATTTAAGAACAGTGGTTCATGATGATTTTTATTATAACGAAACAGAATACCCAGAATATGTTAAGTACCACTTGAGAGAAATTCAAGATTATTTCAAATATTTGCATTTAGATGTCTTACGAAAAATATTGACTCTCTTTGATATAATCTTGGAAATTCCTGAAGGAACTTTATGGGATACTCAATATAAGGTCCACAAAAATGATGTAAAGAGATCTGGTGGTGGTTTTTGTAGATTTATCTTGTATCATCCAGTTGATGAGAGTTATAATAAAGACACTAAAGGTACTTGGTTGAGAGGTCATTCTGATGGTTGTGGTATAACCATTCTTGCTCTGCAACCTATTTTATCTTTACAAATTAGAGACCACGAAACAGGCGAATGGAAGTTTGTTCTGCATACTCCAGATGCTTTAATTGTTAATATTGCTGACGCTTTGCAACTTGTCACTGGTAACTATTTCAAATCTGCTATTCATAGGGTGGCTGCTCCGCCTGAAGATCAACAAAAATATAAAAGAAGTACTCTCATTTATTTCATCAATCCAAGAGATGATGTATGGCTTGATCCTGATCAATTAAACTCTCCAAAATTAAAAAGAAAAGGAATTATAAGTGATAAATCTTTAAAAAGAATCACTTTTGCTGATTGGGATGAAGCTAAGAATCAAATTTTTAACGATGGCGATAATACACAGAATGAAGATATTAAACTTCTTGGAAGAGATACTGTCATTAACTTGGTTACAAAGAAGCAGCCAATTTCTATCTGATTGAGCTATATGTTTTTGAGTAGAAAACTATATATATTATTTATGATGAAGATCAAGGTATCATATCATGTACGAAATGTATTTTTCAAATTAAAATCATTGTGATTATTGATGATATAGTAAAATACTTATATGTTATAAATACCTTCTTTGCTAAGTCCAAGAATTATAACTTTTGAAATTCATGAGTCACATCAGTGAAAGAATTATGAAAATATATATCTATACTTACTTTATCTGAATTTGTTATAAAAATATTCTATAATTTAGTATAAAGTCTCCATGTATTCATAATTTTCTTTTTCTAGTATTAAATTTTGGTTTGGAGCATATTAAATTTACTTAGATTCTGAAATTTTTCTATTTCTTTTGAAAAAAAGTATACAAACATATATAAGAGCAAAAATAAAAGCTTTTAAAGATAGCAAAAAATTTTGAAAGTTGTATTTTACCTATGTATATCATGAATATTGCTTCGAACTTGTTCAGTTATAAGTATTAGAATTCAAACGCTTTTTTTTGATGCAATCTTACCTCTTGTTAGAGAATCAGTTCTAACAAAATTCTGTTAATAATCCAAATAATACTTAAGACGGTGTTTATTAAATTAGTGCCATATCATTCCTATTAAAACTGAAGGGGTCCGAGCTGGTACAGCTTATTTACAAACTTTAACTTAGATAGAACTATCCAAATCTGCAAGAAAGAGATCCAAATATTAATATTAACATCAGTTACAAAAACAACAACACTTTACCAACTTTGAGATTTTTATTCACGTATTTATTTATTTTCTTTTTTGGTCAATGTTGACTCAAAACAAAATAAAAATTAGACATAAGAAATCTCCTAAATTGATATTTTGTGTATAGACATTCTCGTCAACTAATTGTGAAATAGAATAGAAATCAATGTGGTTATAAATAGAAAATTTTAAATGGTTTTTGAAAAAAAATGTAAAAGTTTTCCCTATTCTGCTTGGTTTATGGTTAAAGTTTTTTTTGTTAAGGACCAATGATCTTAATTATAAAATTTGGGGAAACTTTAGAAATTAAAGTGTGGATATATGTATATTCTTAATATATTATTAATTTAGTGTTTTAGTTTGAATCATGATATATTTAATTATCACACAGTGTTAGACCACGTGATCATGTTCATTGGAAATCATGTATTTTTTGTCCAAGTTTATAAACTGCTTTTAATTCACCCGATATACTTAAAATATTAAGATCAGCGTCACAACCAGCATTCAAAAATCCTTTTCTTTTTGAAAGTCTTAATGAGTTGGCTGGATTATTGGTAATTGTGGCCAATGCCTTTTCTATTGGGATTCCTGTCCATTTAATAAGATTATGCACACAATCTAACAAATGGGTAGCAGAACCTGCAATAGTTTCGGTATTTTCTAATAGTAATAAGTTTCCTTTTTTTTCAATTTTTTGATTACCTCTTGTGTGCAATCCATCATCTAATCCGATCAAATACATGGCATCTGTGACAAGGATTGCTTTATTAGGATTAGATTCGTAAGCGGCCTTTATGGCACTCGGATGGACATGAACACCATCTGAAACTAGACCATAGTAAGGAATTTTCTCTTTTGGTAACTGATCAATTGTGGATGATATTAATCCAACAATACCAGGATTTCTAGCAGAATAGGTAGGCATAGCATTGTAAAGATGTGTCAACATCGAAGCACCATTTTGAACTGCCTGTAAACCAGTATCATAATCAGACATTGTGTGTCCAATAGAAAAGACAATTTCATTATTTTTGGTAATTTCTGGAATTAAATCTAAGCTGCCCTGAATTTCAGGTGCCGCAGTCAAAATAGCTGTATATTTTTCGAAATCAGAACCATATCTGTCTTTCAATGACTTGTAACCATATTTCATAGATGTTATGGTTTCTGGAGGATGGCAACCTTTTTTTAATGGTGATATAAAGGGACCTTCTATATGAGCCCCTAAAGAATCAGCTTTATTTGTTGATCTAGTCTTTAGGCCAACAATAAGCAATATGTCATTGTAGACATCGGAAAAGCTAGAAGTAACAGTGGGACATATACTGGTAACACCATATCTGAGCAATTTCGCCATAGATTCATTGTAATGTTCAACAAATTGTGCTTTTGAGCATTCATTATCGAATGTTGTAGAATAATCTAAACCAAAACATCCATTGATTTGAATATCAATAAAACCTGGTGAGATAATCGATCCTTGTAGATCTACTGTTTCTACATTATTTATAGTTGATTCAGGAGGAATATCTACAATAATTCCTGAAGCAATAGAAACATATAGATCCTTTCGAATTAGCTCGCCATTATCGGCCAATAAGCAGTTTGTGAAATGTATTATATCTGTCATTTAGGCTTGAAAAAGTTTTTGTTTGATTGATAAATAACAAATAAGCTGATATTAATAAAATATTAAGATTAATGATAATAAAAATCAAGAAATAACGAACTACAAAGAGCTTAAATTGTTTAATATATTCTCTAATAAATATTTTTTTTAAATTTATTGATATATATATATATATATGAATAGATAGTATTTAATTTGTATTGAAAGTTATTTTAAATCTACTGTTACATTTCACATAAATGCATCCAATGTTACATTATGTCTACCAGGTTTGTACAAAAAAGATTGTGCTACATATGTATGCAATATTTCTTCTTACATGTGCATATACAGAAATCTAAGGAAAGCTTTATTTTCTTATTTCTATTTCTAGCTCATTTACTAAATTTTTTTTTCAAGTTAATATTTAATATTTGGGACTTCTTGCAATATTTATAATCTATGAATTTGATTGGACATTGATGACGATAAACAGCGAATTTCAAAGTGATATTTATAAAAGATTTTGCAATAATATTTCGTTTTCAAAAAGAAAATTAAGTTATTTCATCTTTCGTTTAATTATCGAGGTATCAAAGGTATAGCTAGTTATTAATAATTGTTACTGCCATTACATTTTCTTGTCTGCTCTTTCAAGAACCGTTTTTTCTTTGTTTTTGGTTCTTTCTTTTTTTTTTTTTTTTTTTTTTTTAGTTGTGTGCTGATAAGGATTAGTCCGATCGACAATAAGAAAGATGCATTATCTGCTTCTACTGATTTGAAAAATACTGAAAACATGGGTTCTCGATTTACTCAAAATGATGAAAATTTGTATTACAATAGCGCCTTTAATTGTTCTAAAGAAATGAACACAAATAATTTAACAAATGATTTACCCAATAACAACAAGGTCTCAATGAATACTGCTGGAAAGTTGTTTATGGTTGGATTTGAAGGAACCGATGTCACTGAAGAGGTTCGTCTTTTAATTACAAAATATCGTGTAAGTACGATTTTATTAAGTGGGAGAAATTTTATCAATGCCCCTCAAGCAAAGAAGTTGATTCAAGATCTACAAATTTTAGCTATGCATTCTGGATATGAATATCCTATCATATTTGTCATTGATGAGGAAGGAGGTATGGTGAATGCGCTATTTGATAAAAACTATATCACTCAGTTTCCTGGAGCAATGTCATTAGGAGCCACCGGTTCCCAAGAGTTAGTTTATCAGGTATATCGCGCAATGGCCAAAGAATTAAAA
The DNA here is from genome assembly GCA_031125485.1 of Saccharomycopsis javanensis. NCBI lineage: Eukaryota > Fungi > Ascomycota > Saccharomycetes > Ascoideales > Saccharomycopsidaceae > Saccharomycopsis > Saccharomycopsis javanensis. Next base: position 21,029 of record JASTUL010000078.1, read on the forward strand.
TCAATAGGGTTCTCTATGTATTTAGGACCGGTTTTGGACATTTTGAAAAATGCATCTAGTACATTGCAACAACAAATGATTGGGGTAAGATCTTACGGATATGATTTGAATTTGGTACTCAGATTTGGAAGAGCTGCTGCTCAAGCATTTCGGGATGAAGGAATGTTAAACTGTGGTAAGCATTTTCCAGGTTATGGATCAGCCACTGTTAATTCCAATTTTGAGCTTCCGATGATCTTTGAATCGGTTGATCAATTAATGGAATTTAACCTTATTCCTTATAAAGAATTACTTAAAGAAAATTTATTGGATAGTATATTGGTTGGAGGTTGTGCAGTACCTAATGTTAGCAGTAATGATTTACATGCTTGTTTAAGTCCTACAATTGTTACCAATATTTTGAGAGAGAAACTAAAATTCAATGGAATTGTGATTAGTGAATGCCTTTTATTGGAAGCTTTGGATAGAACCTTTGGTGTTGTTCAAGGTTGTATATCTGCATTTTCTGTTGGTTGCGATCTAATTATGCTATGTAGCAATTTTAAAATACAAGAACAAGCGATACAGGCGTTACAATCAGTCATTGACGATGAGCTAATAGATCCAAATATCTTGAGAAAATCTTTATCAAGAATCGGGAAATTACATCAAAATTTACCTAGTTGGCCTGAAATTATTGAGAAGACTGAATTTTTAACTCAAGATGTCTTGAATCAACATCGACTACTTTCTCAGTTAGCATATGAAAAGTCTATAACGGTTGTTAGAGATGCTGGGTTGCCATTGTCTAAGTATTTGACGCCAAATGTAGACAACGAAAACACAGTTCTATTATTAACTCCATTAATTTCACCACTTTATGAAACAGTTGACGAGCATGGTAACAAATCTCATATCAATAATATTGATACAAACGATTACCAAAAATTAAGGTTAAATTATGGTGAAGATGTTTTCATCGAATTGGGTAAACTTTTATCTCAGTATCGTCCTGGTTATAAAATTAATCATACTAGTTATAATTCTAACGGTTTAACCTCATTTCATGAAGAGTTAATTTTGAAATCAAAAGTGATCTTATTTTTTTCTGCAGAGACCACTAAGAATTTATATCAAGTTGGAGTGTCAAAACACGTTTCTATGCTTTGTAATTCACCGGCATATAGATTTAGAAGAAACAGAAATTCATGGCAAAATACGAATCGGCAAATGATTATTATCAGTGTGTCATCTCCAACTGATTTTTTATATGACATTAATATTGGTGGTTCTCCTACAGGATATATTTGTACATACGATTATACAATCAATGCTCTTTCGCATCTTCCAAAAGTTTTATTTGGTGATTATAAACCAGTGGGTAAGATCCCAGGACTTATTTTTTCTAATAAAAAGTCGATTAAGGGGCCATCAGAAAAAAAATATAATAAGCATAGTTGGCTAGTTGAAACTTTTAGCTTCAAACGAGATTGGGAAAATTTAGTCAACTTATTAAAAAATAATAATTACTTGGATTTTTTGGTTTTGGATAAATCACTAACGAGTTTAAAAAGATTTTATGTTGATGGTGAAAATCATAGAAGTTTTGTGGTTAGAAATACAAGTTCAAGTACCATTCTAGGGATATCATCCACTTGGGTACATAAAGATGTTAATCTCAAAAGTAGTGGAAGTGTGGGAAATATACTATTGTTATTGGTTGATAAAAATAAACGAAATATTGGAATAGGAAATCATTTATATTCAAAAACAATTAAATATCTTTTTGAAGAATGTAATTGTGGTAAAATTTATTTAGGAAAAGATTTTCCAAAGTTGACAGTTGCTAATGATTTGATGTTGAATTTTTCTGATGAATCTGATTCGACTATGAATTTTTTCAAATCATTTGGTTGGCAATTTTATGGAGATTTCCCTGCTTTTAACAAAAATGAAGAAAAACTGACAAAAAAAAATTACAACTCAACCAGAAAATCATTTTCTCTAAGTCTAAATAATGATTCTGATAGAATTAGTATCAGCACATTACTAGTCGATGACAATGATAAGACGGAAAGTAATGAAGTTAATTCAGGCTTGTTGACTAACTCTGATATTATGGGATCAGTTAGAACTTCTACCAGTTCAACAAAGAAGGTTACAGAAGATTTGAATCTATTTTTTACGACAAAACTTTTAAATAGAGTAGTTCGAAGACAGATTCGCTACTTAATGAAACTTGATGATATTGCTAGTTGGAAAGTTTCCGAAAACTTAGTTCGTCAACTTCAAGTTGTTGGAATAATGTTTGATATTTGTAAAAATCCTGCAGATGTTTTTGCATTACAAAAGGGACAAAGATCAAATCATATTGCTGAAGATACTGAAGATTATAGCCACTATAATGTAGGTTATGAGGATTCTGATAATATTCAGTTGAGTGAAATTTCTAACAATAACTATGAGATTTATCTTGAATTATATAAAGACTACTGTTCGAATAGTGATAAACAGTATCTTGATGACTCAGGTAATTTGGATATTATTGTTGCTTTGGAACCAACTAGAAGATCTGTTGTTGGAAGTTTGATTGTCTTTAATGGCAAATCAAAATTTTCAAAATTTTATCCTTTTTTGGATTATTCCCATAGTGAAAATTTGTCAAGCAAGAACGACAAAGATTTTGCTTGCATAACTGGCCATTTTATTGATCCGTTATATACTACGCTTTCTGAAGTATTCAAGTTAGGTTTAATTTGTACTGCCTTGATGTACGCGAAAAGTCAATATGGAAATTCTTCGGAATGCTTTATTACTGATATCGATGAAACGCAAATCAGAAGTTTACAGGATAATGGATTCAAGGTTGTTGAAAAATATTACAATTACTATTCGCTTATGAAAAAGAAATAATTTCTCTAATAAACTTATTTTTTTTATTGCTCTATCTATTTGTATATTATTATTATTATCGACAATAGGAGACCGAAAGTAAAATTTTTTGTTTAAAGTTTAGCGATCTTAACTTGTGATTCTGGCAAATCTGCACATGCTTCAAAGTCACATACTATTAAAGAGTTTTTATGATCTCTAAGAAAAGTGCTAGGAATATTTGAACTTATTGGATCATTCAAAGTTTTGTTAAGAACTGTAGCTTTAGCTTGACCAAAAACTAAAGTAATGACTTCATTGGAGTTATCAAGCACCGTAGAAATTCCAACGCTCAAAGCATAATGAGGAACTTTTGAAATGTCACCATTAAAAAAACGGGAATTAGCTTGAATGGTCGATTGTTCAAGCGTAACTTTACGTGTCTGAGAACTTCTGCTTGATCCAACTTCATTAAAAGCAATATGACCCTCAGGACCAACTCCACCCATAAATATCTGGAACGGTGCATATTCAGAGATTTTTTGTTGATAAGCAGTACATTCTTTTTCAAAATCCTCAGCCAAGCCATCAAGTATATGAATATTCTTTTCTTGAATATCAATATGATTGAATAAATTATTATACATGAAATAATGATAAGATTGATTGTTTGATGGATCAATACCACAGTATTCATCCATATTAAAAGTCACGACGTACTTAAAAGAGACTTTTCTATCATTATACAATTGAATCAATTTTTTGTAAACTGGTTCTGGAGAAGAACCAGTAGGTAAACCTAAGACAAATGGCTTTGATTCTGTTGGTTGAAACTCGTTAATTTTTTGTGCAATATGATTAGCAACAAATTCTGCTCCTTGATCTTTTGATTGATATGTGAGAAGTTGAACCATTATTATTACGATATATTAATTAGAAAAGAATTATGATATTGGACGAAAAGATGAATAAATTACAATCAAATCTAAGGGAAAATAAATCAACTAATGAGTAATGTCTGAAAGAAATAACAAAATAAATAAAAAAGGCCAAAGGATATTGTCTTTATTAGTATATATTCCAGAAATGTTTAAGGAAATTTTTTTGGATTACGATCTTCGGTATTTTGATGTTACATTACAACTTTTATGTTGCACTTTGCTAAGGATCTTATCTTATCGCTTGTATGCATGTAGTAGTAATATATACTTTCGCGTGCATTTTGAATATGCTTAAAAAAAAAATAACAACTCAATTAGATTATTATTCAGTGACAAAATAGATTTTCCATTAGCAGAATCGCTTTTTTGAGGCTTACATCTAATAAACTATGTATAAATTGTAATTAAGAACTAGGCTTAAACGTCTGTTATATATCTGCGGTAAACGGAAAATTATACAATATTGAAAGTGTAGAGATTATAACAAAGTAAAAGTTCATTTTAATGAAATTATATTCAATTGTTCTTAAATTGTGAGTTCTTTGATATCGCAAACTTCGAATAATAGAATTCAAAATGACACTTTCTTTCTTCTTAATATTTGTTTAGTTTTATAGTATTCTACTCAAAATGTATTTCTTACCTAATATATTATACTCTTCCGTACAGTCAATGGAATATCAAGTGTACTGATGTTCAAAAAAAAATGTTAAGCTTTGTTATGCTCATGTATATATCTTGGTTACGTGAATGAAAAAAATTAGTGAATACAATTAACCAGAAATGAAAAGGCATTTGTGGTTTATCATTTAGCAAAACTTGAATTTACTTGACTAGCAATAGAATTCAGCTTCTATAATTATCTATCCATATATATATATTATTATGTACTTTGTTTAAGTAGCGATTCTTGATTGACTTTTTTTTTATTTCTTCTCTTTTGAATGCGTAAATTCAAATTATTAATTTTTTCTCGGAGATTTGAATATACAAAATATAAATTACAATTCAGGTTAAAAATACTATAAAAAACAAAAGCGTATAATAGTCAACTAGTAAAATATTCAAGAAGAATAAAAACAAAAAGGAGAATATAAGGTGAACCAAAAATAATTAGCGAATAGGAAAAAAAAAGATAAGTCTGCTGTTTAAGAAATTTGTGTTGTATAAAGATAAAAAATTATTTGAACTCTGTAAAAAAGAAATAAATAAAAAAGGCAAAATAATATATTCAAGCAGCAGATTCATCTGGCGATTTTGTTTCACTAGTGTCAGGAGTTTCAAAGGTCTCATGATCAACAACATAAGTACCAAATTTTCTAGTTGAAATCTTTCTATGGAACATAATATCCAATTCTTCAAAACTTCTATTGGATGTTTCTGGTAATCTAAAAAAGCACCAAACGCAACACACTGTTGAAAAGGCAGCAAAGACAAAACCAGTTTTACCACGTAAGTTTCCATTACCTGGATTCAACATGTAAGGCAAAGCAACGGTGGCGGCAATAAAAAATACAGCTTGAATAGCTGTAGCAAAAGCAATAGTTTTACTTCTTAATTTTGTTGATGGAACTTCACCTATAATAACAAAGCACAATGGACCAGCAGAAAGTTGATAAACAAAAGACCAAACCAACATTAAACCTGCTTGCGTATTAGCAAGTGCTGGTCTACTAGTATAATTTTTTGGAACGTCCAAGAAACCAATAATCCATAATAAGATAGTAGTAAAAGCTAATGCATTGTTATAAAGCTTTCTTCTACCAACAAAAGACAATGCGATACCGGTACATAAAGTAGCAACAAAACCAATAGCGGTTGAACCAAGAGATAAATCAAAAGATTCTGCAGGTTTCAAACCGGCAAGTTCGAAGAAATAGGTACTGTAATTCATTGCGAAAGGAACCCCACATAAAACTTGAATTACGTAAACTACAGTACAAATTTCAGTTCTTCTTAAATTAGTACCTTTAAATATGTCAGCATAAGACGTAGTTTGCTCCATTTCTTGCTCTAATTTATCAGTTTTAACTACCAATTCTAATCTATCGTTGACAATTTCATCAGAAACAGATTTGGAACAAATGGATCTAATAGATTTTCTTGCTTCTTCAAATTTTTGATGACGAACTAACCAATATGGTGATTCTGGAGCAAATGGAAGCAAGGCAAGAATAAGCAACGGCCAAAGCCATTGGATAGCGAACGGAACTTTATAAGCCCATTCTGTAGAGTTTTCAGAAAAACCATCAGAAACACCATTAGCAATAAATTGGCCAGTAACAAAACCTAAGTTAGACATGGCAGTCAATATACCTCTCAATTTAATTTGGGCAACCTCAGATGCATAAAGTGGACCAATTAAAACCATACAACCCCATAAAATACCTGCCAAGATTTCACCAGCAGTCAAAACACCTAAAGATGGTGCAAAGAATTGCATGAAAATCAATCCAATACAACCAATGTTAACACAAGTATAAGTCCATTTTCTACCAAACCATTCAAGTGGCCAAGCGACACCTAACGTACCAATTACTTGACCAATTGGTGATCCCATACCAAGGGCAGTTTGCCATGAAGCAGAAATTTGATAAGAACCATCATCAGTCAAAGTACCAAATCTTTTTTGGAAAGCTGGGAGGGCGTAAAAAGAAGAAATAATTTGTGAGTCATAACCGGACATGACCACCCCTAGACAGAAGACAACACACCAAAACACTTCTTTTGGATAATTTCTAATAGCTTCTAAAACACCGATTTCTTTTTCAACCGTGGCAAGATTTTTGGAGTCAAAAAAAGTTTGTTCAATTTCGATTTCGATTTCAGCTTCTTTTTGTTGTTTTTCTTTAGCGATATCCGACATAATAACTAGACTTCTTTAAGTGTAATATATTGTATTATTTTTTATTTCTTATATTATTTTTTTTTCTGGTTTTATTTTTTTAGAGATTTTGTTTCAATTATTGTTAATTATAATAGTAAAAAGAAAAAAATCAAAAATATATCAAGGATGACATTAGAAAAAATTTAGAGGAAGAGAATAGCGATTTATAGAAATAAGAAATAATTAGTTTTCATCACATACATAACGCAAGATGATATTACATACACACATGAAATACATTTGATCTCGCAAGACTTCAGAAAATAAGGAAAGATTTATTATCTAAAAATATTCAAATGCAACATCAAAAACATCGATTGATGAAAAATGAAAATACTGTTGACATTTTAACGTTATCAGCTGTTGCATAATTTGTTTCAGTGTAGAAACGGTTGAAAAATACAAGAAAAAAAAAGAACAAGTTTTTTTTTTCTGCGATAAGAGATTGGCTACAGAATTTCTTTGTTCGATAACGGATAAAACGTACATATTCATTCAGGAGATGTTTTGATTGCAACTTAAGAGATGGAATAAAAAAGTTACTCATCTACACAAAATTCACACATCAAAATAAAAACAAGATTAAAATTTTATTGAAGGTGACTTAGATTTTGACAAGATTTAGCAACATAAGCTTGAGAAATAAGAGAAATAAAAATATTAAATAAAAATACTATAACCACTAACTAATTGCGAGAAGTTGAGGTAACAGAAAAATAATTAAAAAATTCACATGCATTATTTATATTTTTAGAAAATATACACTTTATAAAAGCTTATCAGCTTAGAAAATTATATTTTTTAATTTCTTATCTATTTAAAAAAGTCTGATTCTGAAGTCATTGAGGTGACAAAAATAAGCAAATCCTACCAATGAGGCATCAAAGGTTAATGTAAGCATTGTCTTTGATATCTTAGACCCTAATACCGTATTAAGACCAGATTCAATTAATTTCCAAATGGATTTTTTTTCTTTGAATTCATATTTCAATGCTAATAGCAAGATTTCTCCCAAAAAATAAACTTCCATGGATTGTCTACCGACAATAGCCAAAAGATTCTTAATATTTGATGGTAAATATGGAATTGAAGTTTCCACTGCCAAGTACTTCATGATACTCCAACCGTTAGAAGTCATAACAAATGCAGGTGTCCATAGTGGTTTTGATATCGGAAAATAATTAGGCAACACTCTGCTAAGTACGATTCCTGTACTAAGAAAACCTATACCAACCAGTAAAGTTTGTAAACTGGAAAAATTTTGTTGCATAAACCAATATCCACTCCAAATTGTCACTGAAGTCATCAAAGCTCCAAGTAATCCTTCTGGATCAAAGTTTTCATGATAAGTCCGATCACCAAAAATTGGACAATCAAGTCTTTGTTGAGCTGTATGTTCTTGGTTAGAAAATGGCCTTGACTTATCTTTAGCATAACCAATAGAAATCAAAAACCATAAACTAGTCATTGTAAATGGAAAAGCAATTGAGTTTCTGAAAGAAACTGGAAACAAATTATTTAATATAATGGAACTTAAACCGTGTCTTTGTAACACTCCTAGCGGTCTAAATTTTTCATTTTCAAGAATCATTGGCACTGAATTAAACATCATTCCAAGTCCAATTAATTGCATACTTTTTCTCACTGGAACAATTTTTTCTTTCTTTAAAAGGGTCCCGCTAATGAATGAAAAACAAGGAAAAATAGTATCGGCATAATTCATTTTCATATCATTGTAGTCTGCATGATCGAAGAAAGAATCATCACATGATTCTGTATTTTCCATTTCAAGGATGTTTAAACCTCTGAAGATATCGATTTCTAAGGTTCGAGACATAGTTGCTGTTTGATTTCTGGTTTTATTCTTATTTGTTTATTTTTTGAAGTTTGGATTGAAAATAACAAGTACTCAATTTAATAGATTATCTTCGTTATTAATATTTGAAATGTAAAATAAAGAAAAAGAATGAAAGCATAAAACAAAAAAATGAAAGATTTTTTGATAAAAAAAAAAGAGAATGAAAACCGTTGAGTAACCATTGAATAAAATGAATAAAATGGATGGCTAATGATATTTCTGTATACAACCATTTTTTGTTCTTAGTATTAATTATGCTGTGAAAGCCAATAACTATATATATATATATATATGTAGTTCGCAGAAACATACAGATGCAGATATACTCAAGCATCTCCTTATCGTCGTACTTATCTATGCATACACAAATATGTATATACCACATGATGTACCGTTTCCTCATTAGATAAAACTTTTCTATCTTTGAGACTAATTTATTGCTGCAAAGGAACGCAGGTTCCCAGATAACCCGAAAATCATAAATTCGAATGTAACATCTTTTTTTCTTATGTTACAGTAACTTCGAAGAATTATTTCCGTTTTTAATCGCTGTGAAATTATTGATTGTTATTTTTTCTACAAATCAATTGTTATGTTATTATGTTACAAAACATTATCGACAGTTATATATATATATTGTTTCTTGAATTAGTAAAGACTTTCAACGTATTAGTTATTATTATTATGAGCTCGCGTTTAACGAATATTAAACATATATTTTTGTTACATTTGTTTTCTTCCCTTCCTTCTCTCTATTTGGCAGCTATGCTTATTCTTAGTAACATAAGCAATGATGACAATACAACATTACTAAATTACGCTTTACAGATTCAAAAGTATCAACTATTTCTAAGATACATTTGTCTATTACAGAAAACTAGGCTTGACAAAAAAATAATAATAGAACGACTTATCCCTTCATTTTCTTTTTTATGTTTTAAATTTATTTAAATTTTTTTTGTCTTGAAAAACATTTAGTGTATTTTTTTATTTGAATTTTTGCCATTTATTCTTTTCTTTCTTCTTCTTAATTCGTCCTTCTCTTCTTAATTGTCGTTTCTTCAACTGTCAATATTTTCAAAATTCCTTCGAAATTCAAGATTAAAAGTTTTCTTTCAAGGTTAATATATTCACCATCATCTGAGGACTCTGGTGTCCAAGGTTGTGTTGAAAGTACCCTTGAAAGGCCTACTGAAAGAACAGCGACTCCAAGGAAAAAAAATGCAGTTGTTATTTGTACACGTGCAATTAGTGATCCTTCAGATACTACAGAAGATCTGAATCAAGAATATGAAAACGATATTTCTAATTTAATTACTTCTTATTTCAAGATCAACAAACTAGAAAACGATTTTGATCTTGTAACCAAAAGATTCAATGAAAGCATACTTGAATCAATCTCAGAATCTAACAACTGTATGCTTCCATGTTTCAACGTTGTTTGTGATCAAGTTGATCAAGCTGAAGGAACATTCGCAGTAATTGATATTGGTGGATCAACTTTAAGAGTGTCTGTGGTCAGGTTTTTAGACGAACATCACGCTGAATGTGTAGTAAGTAAATCTTGGTTAATAGAAGATCAAAATAAGCTTCTAGGACATGAGTTTTTTCAATGGGCTGCCAAAAATTTTGATTCCGTCATCCAGTCATTAGACATTGCATCAATGAAAAATTCAAAAGGCAAAATAAAATTAGGAATTTGCTGGAGTTTTCCAATAATCCAAAATGTTTCTCCAAACATGGGTAAAATGTCTCATTTAGGGAAAGGATTCTCTGTTAGCAATAAATTCAAAAACAAAGATTTAAAAGACATCTTCGAAGAGACATTTGCAGATGCTGAAATTCCAGTGGAAGTTTACTCTATTGTCAACGATTCTGCTTCTGTTTTTATTACTGGATCATACTTCAAAAATTCAAAATTGGGATTAGTTCAAGGTACTGGTGTTAATTCTTGCTTCTTAATTGACTCTGCCCTTTTAAACGATAACAAACGAAAAACTTTTTCTGGAAGTTCACAAGATAAGATGGTTTTGCTTAATTCTGAGGCATCATTTTTAGGCTCTCATCTACATGAATACATCACTAGTTCTGATTTGAAATTAAATAAAATCTGGAATTTAATGAGAGATAAATCTACCATTCCCTCACATTTGACCACAGAACCATACGGTGTTTTTCAACCATTGGAATATCTTACGGCTGGTAGATATATCCCTGAATTGGTGCGATTAACTATCCAAAAATTTATAAACGACGGTTATGAGGTTTTTGGTGGGAGTTTACCTAAAGGGTTGGATGTTGAATATTCCTTAACTGCGAAATTTATATCAAAATTATACCAATGTGAAACTCTTAAAACTTTCAAATCGACTTTAAATGCTTCTTTCCCGGTTGAAAATGTGAAACTTGAGCATCTTACCAATTTAAAAATAATCATTAAAGTGATCATTCATCGCGCATCTCTCATTTTAGCTTCTTATATAATAGCTTTGCTTCAAGTTACACAATCCACAGATATTCCCAAGGTAGATATATCAGTCGTAGGATCAATGCTTGAACATTTTCCTGGATATAAAAGCAAAGTTTTAGAAATTTTAGATTTCGAAGCAAAACGACAAACTTTGCCTCAAATTTCATTCAATTTCATTAAAGATAGCAGTATATATGGAGCAAGTATTGCTGCTTATGTTAATCAAAAAAAAATGAACTTAAATTAGCTAATAATACATAATATAATGATAGCTGTTAATAGAATTCTATTTTTTTTTTGTCTTCAAGATGTAAATTATAAGTATTTTATACTCTTATTACTACACTGATTAATATTGAAAAATTATTCAAAAAAATAGAATAAAAAAAATTCATAAATTATGTAAATTTCGAAATTAATATTAATGTCTACTTCACTTCTTTTCTCTTCTCTTCTCTTTTTACTTTTTTTTTGTGTGTGGTTATCTCTTTAAAAGCACTATCTGTTACTATAACAATTTTTTTCTTGGATATTTCTTATCTCTTCCAAAAGGACAAACATTCAATCAAAGTCAGTGTAAACTTTTCTTCATTTATTATTATTTAGTCTCCAAAACATACTGATGGATCTTAATATCAACGAAAATACAATAGATGATGAATTTGCTTCATTGTTTTTGCAGGAGCTTCAAAATACCCGTATGATCAACTCTAAGAAAGACAATGATCCCGAAATTGCAACATCCGATCCAATTCAACCAGACATTGAGTACATAAATAATATTAATATTGCTGATTCAACTGCTTCTCTAGCAGTTAATGGAAGCTATGCTAGATATCTACCATTAGAAACAACGTTTACTTCCAACTTTTTAGATTTCAATGATTTATCATATTCACAAATTAATGGCGGTGAAAGCCAACAATTGGGAATGATAATAGAAGGCCAGGAATATAATACTAATCATAACTATAATGAATATAATAATGACTTCAACAGCGGTGAAAATTGTCATATTTATGACAAGAAACTAGCTAATGAAAGATTGAGTAGTATATCTAGTAATTCTGCTGAAAACGAGAATGCTGATAATTATTCTCATTATGAAAGTAAGTTTACTGCCAACACAAACGAAAATTCCAAAAATAATAAAGTTATCAAAAAGTATGATTCCAGGATTAATGAAGATAGCTCCGCGATCATGCAACTGATATCCAATATGGTATTATCATTCCGAGATTTAGATGAAGATGATCAAGTAATAATGGGAAACAAAAATTATGAGAACATGCGACTAAAATTTGATGGACTGATTGGTGGAAAAATTTACATTAACCCTGAATCTTACAGAAAACTTTCTGAAGATGATCAAGCTTCAAGAAATTTACAAACCATACAGCTTTTCTGCTATAGAAGAAATTCTGTAACAATAATATTTTCATTGAATTTTAACTTTGAGAAACATTGTAATGATGAAAAGTTGTTCATTAAAGTCGCAGATAAGAGAGTAACTTTAGCAGAAATAAAAATAACATTATTCACTAGCTTAAGGAAACGCGACAATGAAGATTCTAAAATTTCAATACTTAAGGATTATGAAGAGTTTGTTATGTCTAAATCAGACAATGAAAATAAGCCAATATTAAATTTCAATGATGCTTACAATAAAAGCGAGAGCATCAATGTCCAGAATAAAAATATTCAAGTGAATACATCAACCTTTACATTAACGGGTAAAGATTTAGTGTCGCATATCAACAACAAACATCAAGATATTAATTTGAATATAATATGGGATCAGATAAGATTCAAGTCAGCAACAGCAAATAATCGACATGATGCTGCGAATAAGTTTTATGTGGTTAGTATAGTTGTTGAATTTACTGATGATAAAAAAAATGTTATTACCAAAAAATCATTTGAATCTCAACCTATTATTGTGAGAGGCCGTAATCCAAGTTTTTATTCAAGCAAAGGAGATGTTCTCGTCGGTAAAATTAAAAAAATTCTTACTCGTACTAAGCCTGAGCTTCAACGATCAAATGATAACAATTCAGATATTCCTATACCTAAGAGACAAAAATTGGAAGGTGGGGTGATACTAACAGATGAAAAATCTAGATTATTGAATAAAAATATTAGTTCAGATACTACAGCAAAGCGATCTCTTTCTTCTGAAAAGTTTAAAAGTTTTGGTAACAACGATATTTCTACCAACGGTATTAATCAGCATGATAATAATATTAATGACAAAAGTGTTAGCGATGTTGTTGTTTATGATTTTGGCAAGGAATCCAGTTATCAATACTTTAAAGTTGATGATAATTACTTTCTACCACCTGTTGAAATTGGTTATTTTCCTCATCACGTACATCACAATAAACAGGTTTTCAAACCCAATGTTGCCCCATCTTTGTTAGCTCACGGTCATGAACATAGAAAACAATATAATTATTATATTTAGATATGTTGTTTGTATTTTTCCTTTGTGGATGCAAAGCTTTCCATTTTGCATCAACTGGCGACTAAAACTAGTGATAACAATGTTACAGACAATACTAAAAATCTCTTTGAATAAGTTAACCTTTCATCGTTAGTTTCCATATATTCGTTATTTTTATCTATATAGATTAAAGCTTATAATAGGGATTTGAGGCGCCAGCCTCAAATCCCATACTAATTTTTTTTTTTTTTTTTTCCTGTAAGTCATTTTTTTTTTTTGGATTTTTTTATGAGGGCTGCTTTTTCAGATCCATAGTTAATAGCTATTTTATATTTTCTTGAGTCTACTTTTTTTTTAATATATATCCTAGGGGCTCATGTCTCTTTCATACAATATATATATCGATGATTAGTATTTTTAAGTGGTCTTTTTTTTTTTTCTTGTTAACATTTCAATTCTATAAGTCCAACCCTTAGACCTGTACTAATTGGATCACATCTTTACATTATTTCTTTGAATTTGGAGTTTTGGTCAGTCCAGCGAGCAGGCAACCGGCGGAAGAGTTTAAGCATTCGTCAGAAAATAATAAATGAGAGCCCGCAAGTACGAACTGCATGGGCGAAAAAATCAATAAAAATGGGAACCAGTGGAAGTGACCCTCCCCCAGAAAAATAAAAACTGGGCACTCCAGGAATTACACACCAGGCGG
>JASTUL010000079.1:0-35077 GCA_031125485.1 Saccharomycopsis javanensis
TCTGTCACTCCATCTGGTTCATCTGGTTCATCCAACAACAACTCTGGTTCATCCTCTGTCACTCCATCTGGTTCATCTGGTTCATCCAACAACAACTCTGGTTCATCCTCTTCCACTCCATCTGGCTCGTCATCATCATCTAGTTCTTCCAATAGTGAATTCTATCCAACATCCAGTTCCGAAATCAACTACTCAAGTTTTGGTAATAAATTGATGTCATGCAAATTGGCTTCTTTTATTTCTTTCTTATTTATTTTTTCTATTTTATAATTTAGCTTTTCTAAGAAATTTATTTTCATAATTCAACTTCGTTCATTCAGTTTCTTTTCAGAACTTTATTTTAATTTTCTTTATTCTTTCTTTACAAATATTATTGAATTCACTTTCTATTTTTCTTTCAGACCTTTGATTGTTTCTTGCAACTTTCTTTCTTGTTTTTCTAAATTACCCTTCTCTTAATAAATGATATTATTTCTTTTAAAAATTTTAATCATTAGAATGTGATATACATATAATAACTTATAATTTAACTTAAGGAATTTTACTGAGGTAGTAACTTGTGGAAAAAATAAATTCGGATAATGATGACATTATTTTTTGCTAACTTAGTATCATTTGTCAGTTGGACAAGAATGATTCATTTTAGATGAGAAAATATCAATGTCAACTTTAAGAAATTTCCAACAAATGGTGTTTGAAAAGATATCTTATTATCGCAACCTTAGAAGAACCATTGTTGTTGATATTTTCTATAAGTTTCTCCTAGAAAGAAATTACCACCGGAATGAATTTATTCCAAGTGAAATGTTGATATTGCCCTGTATTTGCGCTTATTGGTTTATGATTCTTAAGTGATGTGAAGTACCAGATACAAATTATTAGATCAATCATAGAATGAAGACTTTACACTTAAATAATATAACTTTTTGCCAAACACACATTTTTATATTTACTTTACTAAAAATTAAGTTCAAAAAGCAGTTCTACTAATCCAAGTATTATAATCATTTTCCAATTTCAATACAAATCAAAATAAAAAATTGTATGGTATTTTAAAAGACATGTCCAACGCCTGATTTTTTTATACACATAGAATTCTAGTAAGTCTATATGTATTCGATTTACTTGTTTATTGCTATATTTGATATAATAATATCTAATCAATAAAGTAAATATAATGATTAATTTCGAAAACAGTAATATCGGAAAAGCAAGAGAAGCACTATGTATTGAAAAGAGATTCTTTTTTTTTTTTTCTTCATGCCTAACAGTCTTTAATATGATTTCTAATTGCATGACAGAGTATTTAATGATTCAAGTTCTAAATAAAAAGACAAAAATTATATTGTTATCAAACTCTGGGATATTAATATGGAGAAAGACAACATTGCATTAGCTTTGGAATTGTTTGAGAAAGGGACTGACAAGGAACATATTGGCAAATTATCTGAAGCGATAGGATTTTATAGAGAAGCTTTCAAATTACACAATACTATAGATAAAGTTTACCGAGAAAGACTCACAAAACAGAAACAGAAAGAGGATGAAGTGAAGAAGTTAGAAAAATCTATTAAAAACAAGTTAGTGCTAAGTGAAAAGATTGAAAGGTTTGATAATGGAATTGAGAAACCAAAGAATAAAAATGATAAAGAAGATGGCAATAAAGGAGAAATCAAAAATCCCGAACCTTGTCTATTATTAGAATGTTTGCATGATGATGTACTTATTTATCTACTAAAATATATGGCGATTCATAATTATGGCCCAGAATGGATAAATTTGTCGTCAACTTGCAAAAAATTAGCCCAGGTTGGTCTTGAATCGTCTAGTATTTGGAAATCTTTATGTTTACATGCTTACAAATCATCATATCAAGGTTTGAAAAACGATGAAGCTATTAGTAGTTTGGCGTCTGATACATATAATGGTTACAAAGATATGTATTTCAAGAAGCCTTTCATAATGTTCAATGGAGTATATATTAGTATATGTACATATCTAAGAGAAGGTAGCTCGCATGAATCATTATCGTGGACGAACCCTATACATATGATTACATATTATAGGTATATGAGATTCTCAAATACAGGACGATGTATGAGATTGTTATCAGTTGCAGAACCACAAGATGTCGTTTTGAAATTCACTCCTGATTGGCAAGCAAACGGATTAAAAGATGTTCACATGGGTTTCTGGTCACTTGAGGATGACGGCACACTTATAATTGAAGGAGAAGGCTCAGTTGAAAACTGTCAATTTACACAGATACTAAAAGTTGCAAATGCTGGTCGTCGTAAACATCATCAATTGAAGTGGGTCCGGTCATTTTTCCATAATTCAGAAGGAGTGGAAAATGAATTTTCATTGAGAAATGAAAAATGGTTTACTTTTTCTAGGGTAAAAAGTTTCTCAAAACAGATAGCCTTTTAAGTCATAGTATATGTATATGATCACAATAACAAGTAAGATATTAAATTGTTTTCTAACTCGACGTTTAAGCTTGACGATCCAACCTAGAATTGCAAGCAGGTACAGTTGAAATGCCTGACAAAATCAGGGCACATGTGTCTTGATTTGATGATAATTTCTGTGGATCTTACCTGTATCGTAGATAGCTAATAGAAACGTCAAATTTTAACCATTCATACACCAGATTTATTTACTCCCGTAATCAATCATGAAAATAAACCACTATTAAATGCTATTTGGTGTAGTATGAATTTTATAAAAGCTAGAAAATGCCTATCCAACTTCCACCAGATGATCCACTTCAGAACGATATGCGATTAACCTTAGATTATGCCAAAGTTGTGTTGAGTAATCTTAAGATAATTTTGAACCCTTTAGCGCGATTGATACATTACATAAATAAAAAGTTGTCTAAAGTTTATATTTTGAAGATTCCTATAATGTTTCTTATACATATTATTTTTTTTGTGATACTTTTAACCATGTTTGTACCACATTATTCAAGATTTTACAACAAAAATAGTTTCTTAGCAACACTATCATCAAACTTACTCTTGTTTGGATTAGCAGATTCTTTGGCACAGACAATAACCCGAGTTTTTTCAGTTAATAGAGCTAGTTTAACATTACCAACTATTGACCATAATTTTATCCTGGAAACATCCAACGTGTCAGTATCTTCGTCACCATATCTTGATAGTCCTTCCATCGAGGGTCGTCAATTCTTTTTTGATTATGATGAAGATATAAACGACGGAAGCAATGAATCCAGTGATTATGATGATTTACTATATGGTAATCCAGAGCCCTCGGACTTGAAAATATTCAACTATAGACGTTTGATCGGATTTATAGTATGGGGTTTTTTCATTTCTGTTCCACAATATTTGTGGTATAAAATACTTAATGGACTTTATGTTGATGATCCAAAGTTTATAACTGTACTAGAGCGAGTTTTAGCAGATCAATTATGTTATTCACCTTTATCTTTGGCAGGGTTCTTCTACTATTCTAGTATTATCATGGAGGGTGGTAATAAAGAGACCTTTAAACAAAAGATGCAATCCATTTATATTTCCACGCTAGCTGCTAATTATTGTGTCTGGCCTGTCGTTCAATTCATCAACTTTTTAGCAGTCCCGAAGTCATTTCAGGTTCCATTCTCGTCCACCGTGGGTGTCATGTGGAATTGTTTTCTTTCGATCCAGAATGCACGCTCTACCACTAAATAATGCACAGACATAGAGAATACGTAAAATTAAGTAAACAGAAGCTAGAGTAAATACAATGATAACAAATAGTTATAGTACAGTATATTCAATAACTACAATAGTAGTAAATAATTATAATATAGTACATTTTAAAAGGTCTGATATACAGCTTATCACAGTTCCAGCTATAGGCTCAATAAATCATCCAACATTTTATTGTCTTCTGCTATCGAAACAAAGTGTTTTGCGGGCCTTTTGGTAGTAGTAGTTTCTTCTTTTAAAATTTTAGACTTTGGGTTTGTGGTTGTATCTGAGGTATCTGCCTCTAAAAGACTATTTAAAATATCATCGTGGCTCATGTTATCATGTTTTGATGTTGTTGACAGCAAACCAAGGAACTCATTCATATTTTGTCTCAGCTGTGTATTATCTTCCGTATTCAGTCTTACTCGTCCATGTTTGGAATCCATTTTCATTTTGATTTTTCGAAATAGCATTTGTTTCTCTGCCTCTTTTAACATTTCTTTCAAATCCTCTGAATCCTTCTCGGATAAAATTTTCACAGCATTCTTTTTATTTTTGTCAGAAACATTCTGTTTACCATCTATGTTATCAAGATCAAGTTTTGCCAATGTTGCAAAATCCAAGTCTTGAAATTTTTTCTTATTCGTCTTAATATCATTAATAGCTTGAATCAAGGACTCATCTTTGATAGGTGTGTTCATGTCATATGAGTGGTTGATATTTTTGGTCAACTTTGAATACTCAATAAAGTCTTCTTCTTCTTCACCTGATAATTCAGGTATCAGTAAATCGTTCATTTTCTTATCCAATTCATTGTCAATTGTCTCATCTAACAAAGACACTTGAACTCCAGAAGATTTTAGATGTGTTCCCTCTTTTGTTAGCAAAATTCCATCTTCGTAAGGATCTTCTTGGATGGAAGAAGATTCATTCAAAACTTGACTATCGTTTTTCTTGTCTATCTGTTCTTCATCCGATGATGTATTCGAAGAACTGTCTGATTCTTGATGTTTATTTTTGGTGTATTTTCTTTTCAATTCCTTGGGTTGTTCCTGATCTTGTTTGTTCAGAAGCAAGCCATGTTTTTTCAAATATCTATATTTAGCTCTTCTATCCCATTTATTATTATGCAAAACCATATTCGTATTTTCTCTCTCTCTCTTTTCTTTCTAGCGTGATCTTGATGTTGGTAATTATAAGACTATTCCAAAGAGTAATTATGTGTTTTGTGATAAGCAATTCATAAATCCCAGTAAGAAAGAAAAAGATGAAAAAAAAAGGTTAAATATAGGTGGCAAGTACTGTTATGTATGTTTAAGTGGGTATACGTAATTATCATACTATAAGTTTTGGGAATATTTTGGTTGTTTATGACAACTAAAAATAAAATAAAATAACAAAGCACAAGCCTATTAAATCGACAGATTATTCTTGTATTTATATAATCTTGATGGCGATTTTTTAAACATTTTGGTAATTTTATTAAAAAAATAATTAAAAATAAAGGTCATTTTGTAAATTGTAACCTGATTCTTTTCACTTTTAAAATACAATAAATAAATAAAATTTAAACGCCGTTAGTCACATTTACTTATTTGTGTTTATTGTTGCAGAATAGAGCGAAAAACAAAGTTGAAGAGTAATTACTGTATAAATATAATATCTTTGGACCCAGTAAACTATAAAACTTTGAGTTCATTAAACTATAACTCTTGAGTTCATTAGAATATAAGTTATTCGGTTCCTATAAGTCTTTTAGATTCGTCAAGATAGAAATCTTTGATTTTTTTTTTCTTTATTTTTTGTAATTCAAGTCTTCACTTCGTTTTTTTTCTTGTTATTGTAATATAGATCTTTACAGGAGCTTTTCTTAGATAGCAGTGACAATGGAGAATCATTTGCCAGATAAAATTACTATAAATGGTATCCAGACTGAAATGGAAAAATTAACTATAAAATCAGAAACAACAAGTGTAACAGACAATGAAGAAATTCAGGCCAAAAAGGCTGAGTCTTTACAATTCAAAGAAAGTTCTAATTTGGAAAGTATCTCAGAGGATCGTAAATACAGCTTTGAATACATCACTGAAAGAAGTTCTTCTCAAGAAGGAAGTTCTGGTAAAAACTCTTCAAAAATTTCAAATAAAACAGATGAATCATCAATGGCAGAAATAGAAATCGTTAACCATTATGAAGATCCTTTCCAAGACACAAATATAGAAAAATTTAATTCTGATAGTCCATATGAATCACTTGGAATGCAAGAATCAGCCACAACTACGCCTCAATCAATAATATATAGTAATAACTCTGCTAACAGTAGAAACTCTATGTCTAGAAATTCAACTACCATTTTAAATCATATCAATATTGGACTTGAAACTTTACCAAATCAACGGTATGTAAAGAAATGCTTTTTTTGTTATCTGTCATTCATTCAAACGTTAAATTGATTTTTTTTTTTTATTATTTTCTTTAAATTCTAACAGTTTAGCATGAATATGGTTGCCAAAAAAGGTGGTTGTCTTACTTTGATGATTGTCGGTCAAAAAGGCTTAGGTAAATCCACTTTTATTAATACATTATTTAATACTGATATATTCTCAGTAAATGATCCTAATCAGATTGAATTAGAATCGGATAATGTATCAATTGATTACCGACAAACGGAATTAATAGAAAATAATTTTAAATTAAACTTATCAATCATTAATTGTCCTGGATTTGGCGAGCTCATTGATAATACGTTTTCTTGGGTTCCAATTTGTTCATATGTTGATGATCAATTAAGATATCATTTATTTCAAGAAGAACAACCAAACAGGCAAAAAAGAGTCGATAAAAGAATTCATTGTTGTTTGTATTTTGTTTCACCATCAATGCAAGGTTTGACTCCACTTGATATTATCACCATGAAGGAGCTTTCCAAAAGAGTAAATTTGATACCAATCATCCCAAAAGCAGAAGGATACACTAATGACGAAATGTTAAAAAGAAAAACATTAATTAGAAGTCTAATGAAACAATATGGTATTAAAGTCTGTCAATATTTGAGTGATGAGTTATTGACAGAAAAGGTTGTGAACAAGATGCCTTTTTCTGTAATTGGATCAAATGGTCAATATAAAAATAAAGAAAATTTAGTGGTTAGAGGAAGAAAATATCAATGGGGTATAGCAGAGACTGATAACGAAGACCATTGTGATTTTAAATATTTGAAAGAACTTTTAATCAGTGAAAATATGTTAGATTTGATTTCCAGTACGGAAAATCATTATGAAAATTATCGTCAAGAAATTATTAATTTTAGACTTTTTCAAGAAGATTATATGAATAAAGAGAAAACATATTTAAGCGCTGAGAAAATTCTACAAGTCGAAGATGGTGTACTTATTAATAAGTTCACTGATGTTGAAAATGTCAAGTGTGAACTTGAGGGCACTGAAATTTTGAAGAAAATTAATAATTTAACTAATAATTTCATCAAAAATTATATTTTGGAAAGTGATTCAATTTATTTACATGGTAAATATTTATTGACTAAAAAAATCAGTGAACAAGTTAATCAACAAGAAAAAAAGTTTAAAGATTGGAAAGTTGGATTGTACGAGAAACAGAAGGAGTTTAATGCTGATATACAAAATATTCATGAACATGTTTTAAAGTTGAGAGAAAGAATTGAGTTCATTAAAAACATGTCTAAACCAAATGGTGAAGTAATAGGCCGCGATGGAAACAGTACATCAGAGTATGATGATGATGATGATGATGACGACGATGACGATGATGACAGTGATGGTATTGTTGATACAGACGAATTAGATGAAAGTGAAGAAGTAGATGATACTGAAGACTTGGATGGTCCGTTACAGAATAGAACACATCCAATTGCATCACCAATATTATCTAGTGGTGGTGTTGCATCGCAAGGGACAGGGCCAGATAGTGGGTCCAATATGAATAGTGGTGAACCAAATCGTCGTAGTAATATTCACAGATTTAGAAATATTCTTAGTTCAGGTGCCGATCATAAGCAGAAAGGCAAACGATAAATTATTCAACATTGGCTAGCTTCTTATATGGTCAATTTTTGACCAATTAAAGAAATAGATGAAAAACCAAAAAAAAAAAAAAAAAAAAAAAAAAAAAAAAATTTTGGCGACTAATTCAGAAATTCAAGAAGGAAAAAAATATATAAAAAAAAAAAAAAGGAGATTTAAAATTGTTGAAATTTCAATTTCTACTCTTTCAATTTCCCATTTTTCTTAACTCTATACAAGTATATTTATATATATATATATGGGTTATTATAGTATTATATTAATTTAATATAGATGAGCAGCTATAATTGTCAAAAAATGATATTTTGTATATGATTTGCATAGAAAGTAAGTTTATTATTTTTTGACTATTCTCTGGGTACTTTGGTTGGATATTAAATCATATAATTTTGAATCTGATGAAATCTTTATTTTTAGTTTTTTATAACTGGCATCTCTAGTATTAGGAATTTTTTTTCCATGATTTAATGACTTAATCTGATATATTTTACATTTATTTGTGATATAGTTTGCATTCAAGGTACAATGAGAATTCAAGGCTTTTATTTGATCGCATATGACTAACGTTGAATATTTTGCTTATAGATTGGCTTTTCAGTTTCTTCTTCATATAGAAATATATATATTTGATAATAAAAACTGGTTACTTTACATATATTATGTTAAAACTACTTATGTTAAAGATAGGTGGGTTGGGTTATGTAGAAGTTTAGGGTAATCGTGTGCGCATACTACGAAATTGCATTATTTTTATAGATCTTTCTTTTTTATGAGGTCACTAAGTAGATTTTATGGGTGATTTAAATATTAGTTTGCCATCGCTATGTTTGCCATTTAATATATGGATGAGGATATTGATGATTGCTTAAATTTTTAAACCCATTTACTTAATATAAGCCTTTTAGATTGATGATTAATGTTTTTTTATCTTGAATCGGAATTGTTAATAAAGAACAGAAGCATTTCATACGTTCTTTTGATTTTTCCCCGTTAAATTTACATCTGTATAATATATACATACTAAAATTTCCATCTTTGAAAGGTGACCATTTAGTTAGCCAATCATTGCATTGATTCATGTCAGACAGTCAAACAATTAAATCGCCGATACCAAAAAGATCGCACAATCTTGGATTGAGCAGCAATGCGGTTGATAGATTCTCCTTTAGGTCGCCTTTACTGCCAACTTTTAACCTGCATAGGTTTGATTCAGGAGTTGTTACTCCATTGACCCCAAACCCAAACCCAGTGGAGCAAACAAGATTGAGAAAATTCAATCTTGATTATCCCCCTGTGTCTTCTAAAGAATTTACGGACGTCTATAACAAGAATTCTAGATTCTATTCAAGAACAGAGCCGCGTACATTGGACTTACCCCTGCTTCTCCCTTATGACACTGAATTACCAATTGATCAATCCAGATATTTAAGTCATATCATCAGCCATCTTTACATATCCATTAAAACATTGGACATTGCAGGTGTTGTATCCATTTCACCACATGATTTGCAAAAGCTAAATGAAGCTCCATTCAAATTACTTGGAACAGATGTTGACCATACGGCTCTCCACAATGATCTGTATCAGGAAGATGAAGAAGACATTATTGCTGAAAGTGATGATTATGACAGTGATGATGACGGAGCTACTGATGATGATGATGATGATGATAACTACTTAAATGATGATATTGGTGGTGAAATAAGCAGTGGCATAAGTACATATTCATCCAAACATCGTTACTCAGCATTGGTCATTACTGTTAGATATTGGACTCTAGAATTGAAGACCTGGTTGAAGATGAAAAACGATTTACCTTTTGCTCTAAGAATAACATTGGCCAAAGTGTTCTATGCTTTGTGCTTTGTATCAGGCCAAGAAATTCCGTTGAGTCTATTTGTTGATATGTTCATTAACTTAACAAGATATCAGATTGATGTATTGAAAGAGCAAGGTCTTGTATTGGATCACACGTTATTGCTAAATTATGTTAAAACTAGATTTCCTTCACCAGATGCACTGGTGGATAAAAGTAGAGGTTCTATTGATAAAAGCATTTTAAAACTTGGATTTTTAGCAAATGTATTTTTTTCGCATGATATCTTCGATGAGATATTTTCTTATGTTGTTAGTAAGTTAGCTTTGAATACCATTTATATGACTTTAGTCAGTTTATTTGGACTATTGCCTTTAGGTTCACCTAAAGCAATTGATGTTTTACCTAGTATAATAAATATATGGAGCACAGTCCTAAAAGCAAAAGGCAGCGATGCACACATAACAAGTATTCTAGGTAATTTATTTGAAAGGCTCTTCTCAAACCAGACAAAAGATCATATTTTAGAAAAAAAATTTGGAAAGTACGGGTTCCTTACAGAAAATCAACTTCTCTATATCTTTAATCATATTTCAACATCATTCAGTATTCAGCATGAAAAATTCGGTATTTCTCTGTCTGGAAGATTTTATGTTGGATATGCAAATATCATAGTATTCAACATTAATTCAGAAGAATTTTTGAGCACCAATGGTCTTTACTACCATTTGGAGGCATTATTGAATACGATAGAGACTTATTTGCATCCTTCTAACACTGGCATTTGGTCAGGAGCGTGTACGAATTTTATTCATGAATTAGTTTCCAATTTCCATAGAAGATATACTACTGAGCATTTCTCAGGAGAGCAATTATATCAGATGCCAGAAAGATTCAAATTGAATGATCAATGTGTAAAATCATTTGTTAGATTACTATTGCCAAAAGTTCTAATTGGAATTCAATCAAAAAGTTCTAAAATTACAAATATCAACTCCAATCTCATTAAACTATTGTGCGACTTGGACCCCAAATATGTGTTGAACAATGTTTTATTGATGTTGTATGAATCTCTACAAAGTGTGCTCAGTAATCATAGACTTATTGTTGCCTTGAAATTATTGGTAAAACTCGCTAAATATTTTGCAACTGAAAAATTATTCAGATGTCATGTGGCCAATTTATTGAATCTTTCTCTCCCAGGAATTGATTCTAATGACTTATCTAAGACCTTATTGACTGTAAATTTGATAGCTGCTTACGCTAGTTATATTCCATTTTATAAACTATCTTTTGATGACGAGTATTCAATTGTTGATCCTGGAATCTCATTTGAGGTTACACAATCACATCTTCAGTTTTTATCGGAAAAAGTTTACGATTTTTCTGTGACAGATGACAACTTATATTTCAACTTAGATGAAGGAACTGAAAGACGAGCATTGATTTCCTCCACGTGTATTTTCGAAGATATTGTTAGAAATTTAGCAAATAAGATAATCACACTTCTAGAAAACCTTCCAGATCAATCCATACATCAATCTGATGGAGAAACTACATTAGAAGGTTCATTACCCAGATCTTTACTAATTTTATTTGAATCTATGTCGGATGATCTTTTTGTGATTTTCAGTAATATTTTTATGAATTTTGTCGAATCAAACATCCAATTTAATACTATTCATATATCAATGCAGATCTGCGGAGCAATTGCCAAACGTAGCAATGAAAAACAAATCCATACTATTCTTCGACTAATTTTTGCTAAAATTGATGAACAGTTTGAAATTGGTAGCGCTGGCAAACATAGAAGCGGCTCAACTGTTCTTTCAAGAGATAAGCCGTTGTACTGTTACATCTTTATTTTAGCAGATATTTCTAGATATGCTGGATCTGTCATTCTTGATTATCAAGTTCAGATATCTAATATTTTGCGGAAAGTTCTCGATGATGTGCGAGGGCCTATTAATTTTGTATCTTCGTATTTTTTAATGCAGCTATTGAAAGGATTAACATCGATTAATCTAAAAGAACAAAGGCTACTCAGTCCCGCATATTTGGCAGAGAACCGTGTTACTGAATCCTGCTGGGGTGCTTTTTGTGATAATCCAGAAAGACTCGATTCAAAGTTTTTAGATTTTTCATGGTCCAAGCCTACGAAGGAGAGCATTAGTTATACTGTTAAGTTGTCTGGCGAAATCATTTCGAAAAGTTTTAAAAACTTAGATGAATTAATGAACACTGTGGAATCTGAACACAGGAAAAATACAAAAATTTTTAGTGTTAAAGTCAGTGATACTAAAGAAAAAGATGAGAAAGAAATAGTGAATGAATTGAGAAGAAATTCTTTGGGAAATACCTTAAGTTTTGAGGATGATTCTGATGAAAGTTCAAAAACGCCTGACTTGCTAGAATTTACTGATAAATTTAGAAAATACTTACTTTTCTTATCCAGATCTGTTCAAGGCTTATCTTTATTGTTGGATCCTGCATATCAAGAAAAACCTGTAAACGAAAAATTTGGTTTTAATCCACGTTTATTGGATATCAAATTAAAGGCTTTGAATGGTTCGCAAAGATCTTTAGTTAGCACAACTGCTGCTGAATCATCTCAAAAGATTTCATCTCCTGCGCCTGGTATATCATCACACCTTGCTGTTGACACACCCCACAAAGAGTATCCAGATCAAGCTGTTAGCGTAAAAAATCAAATTGATGAAACTCTTGTAACTAGTCCAGGATCTGTAACAAGTTTGGTTAATCTCAATATAAGTCATGACCGAGATAACTATAATGTCTCACAATTTCTTGGAACAGAAGGAGTTTCGACGCCTGATATTCTGAACGATCTATTGAATCCTAGTTTGACTATGCGTGCACAGAAGATGTATACATGCAATTATTATTTTGGTGATACTTTAGAAGAAAGACAAAAGCATGACTTGTATTTTACTATACACAAATTCTATAAAGATATAGGCGAAAAGCTTCATGAGGTGTTCCTTTTCTTACAAGAATATTTTCCGAACGATATTGTTCTTAATAAATCTTTTTTAAATGCGTTGAATATATGGTTTGTGGACTACGGTGCTGATAGTAATCTCAGATTATTTGATGATAATTTAATATCATACAAATATATGAAAGCCTTACAAAGATGTGCTTTCCAGAAAAAGCCATTCACTCGGATTACGCTTGGTGCTCGTGTTGAAAAGTATCATAGACAAAGGGTTTTGATTCATGCTAGTAGTCGATTACAGAATGACTTGTATAAGAAGCTTATAGTTGATCTTGTCTATTCTTCTATGTCCATTTATTCATCTATAGCATCATATTCGCAACTTACTTTGCAAGAAGCTACAAAAAAAATTTCTGGACTGAGTTCGTTATTAATAAATACTGCTTTTGCAGCTTTTGAAGAGATCATTTGCTCAGGAGATTATAAAAAAATTCAAAGTGCTATGAAAATATTCCGGGCAAAAAGAATTAAAAATAAGTTATATGCGAATCATAAGAATGTTGCAAAATATTCGACATTGATATTTAAATGTATTGGGGTTGGTGATGTAAAAACCAGTGACTTAGCTACACGTTATTATAAGAAAATTGGGTCCAACTTTACTGTTCCAAATATGGAGGCATTTGTTGATGAATCTCAATTTGATATTATAAAACCAGATGAAGTTGATTCTGAGAAAGACATTAAGTTAATTAAAGAAGCGAAGAAATATAAAAAGGTTATTTATATTCGCCATTTGTTGAATTTCCAGAAAACGATATTTGACAACGAAACAACTAACGAAAATCATTGGATTATTACGGTTACTAATTTGAATATACTTAAGACATTACAAACAAGTAATTATCTGATTCCACTTAATGAAGATATTTTTGAATTATTCGTCAAATATGCAAACATTTCTCATCCTGTTATTTCAAATACCGCAATATCTGCTTTACAAAAACTTCTTGAAAAAATTAACAACTTATCATTGTATTCTTACAATACGAAGGACATAATGAATTGCTATGTTCCATCTCCAGAATTTTTTGAGATTACTACAGATTCTAACATTATACATACGAACTTCACAACACTTTTTGATGAGGAGTTGAAGAAAAATGGCAAAGATGCAGATTATTTTATTGACAATAAACTTTATCGTGGTTGGTTGGCATGGGATAAAAATCTTTACGTTATCAAAAATAAGCTGAACACTCGCGTTGATATTCAAAAGAATGAAATCCAATTATTATCTAAGGCTAACAAGCATATAAATAAAGAATGGCTTAAAGAAATTTTTTTATTAGTTGTTGGAGATAATGAAGAGAATGCCACATTTCAAGCATCACATGTCTATTTTATAAATTGGCTAGTTCGTTTTATTTCTGCTGAACATCTTACCAATATTTCATTTTCTGATATTTTAGATATCATTAAAGAATTATACTCAAAGGATGAAAAAAGTAATAACGTAGTGGTCTGCGAAATCATTTGTGGAGTGCTAATTGCAAGTAAATACTGTACAGATAGCGATATTAAGTGTCGAGATATTTACTTTGAGAGTCTTTTCTTGAAAATTTTCACTGAATTAAATCCTGATAATGCTGCTGTTTGGAAGCTACTAGTTTCTTGGTTGAGTACAGTATCTGATTTTAGAAGGTATTATAATGTATTCAAAATTATATTGGATTATAGACCTATCAGTAAAGAGAGACCATTTATACAGGCCACACGTCTTAGTTATTTAAAGGTTTATTTAAAGACAGTCAATTGGAAGAACAGAAATGGAGAAGAAATAATTAAAGATTTACTGAAATCTATTTTTCATCCTTATCAAATTGTTGCAAATGAAATTGGTGCCACTATGTATGCTGCCCTTCATTGTAATTTGCATCAATCCTATGCTAATGTTGAAGAATATATTGAATCAAACAGTACAGTTGAAGGATCATTAGGTTTGCCTCCTTTCCGTACTCCGAATTATGCCAAGGATCTTTTCAAAGAGATTTTTAATAAAATTGAAGACTTAAGAAAAGATATAACTGAGTTGCCAATTGCTGAAATACTAAAATCCCCATTTATTTTAGGATCTAGAACTATGATAGCCATGATAAATTATATGAATATAGCCTCATCTTCAATAAGTTTAGTTGACTTGATTCCTACACATATTTCACCATTTTTATTAAATCTAATTAATATGAGAGATGTATACACACTAGCAGGGTTGAACCCTGTTAATGTTTATCTAGAGATTGCTAAACTTCCATTCAGAGTAGAACATACTGAAAGCATCGTTAAAATGATTTCTAATAACGGTGGTTTGACGAGTCCAAGCTGGCATCAATTAATTGTATTACTCATTTTCTTGGAAATATTTTACTTTAGACAACTAGTTTTATTAACCAGAGAGCAGAAGAGAATACTTTTTGATTTTACATTCCAGTTACTTTTCCATAATCAGTTAGAGGTTAGACAGCGGGCTGCAAGTTCCTTGTCTGGAATGATACATTGTTCTACTAACGCAGAAAGGGACGAAAATGTCAGCTTATACATTGAAAAATTTGCCAAAATTTTAGAAAATTACAAAAAGATATATGAATTACACAAGTTGAATAAAGGCAGAAATAAACTGCTGAAACCAGGCAAGAGAAACTTGATTTCCAATCAAGATATGATAAACTTTCACGGTGCTACTCTTGGTTTAGGTGCTATAGTTAATGCATTTCCATATTTATCACCACCTCCTGTATGGTTTCCTGAACTTTTAGGTATTTTATCGGGAAACATTTTAGGATTGTCAGGTATTATTGATAAGACTAGCAAGGATATTCTAAGTAATTTTAAGAAAACAAGACAAGATACCTGGCATATTGACAGCAAAGTTTTCAGTGAAAGTCAATTAGAAGACTTAGAAGGTGTTTTAAGGGAGAACTATTTCGTTTAGTTAGAGTTCAATTAATATCATATTGAAACTTGATTATTTTTATATCTTTCACTGTATGAAAACAAAAAAAAAAGAATTCTCAGAAATACTTTTTTCAGCTTTATTAAAATTATTTTATTCTTTTTTTTTTTTATTTGATACATATAAAAAAATATATATTAGTCACATCTAATATTTTCAAAATGTTGATAATTACTGTAAAAAAAACTAAGACTAATTGAAAAATAGACTGATAACTGACAGGAAATATTTATCCATGTTTGCTAAACATAAAACCAGATATGTTTTAATTTCTTGATTTACCCATACCATTCAAAGCACCGGCGATAATACCAGAAGAATTGCTGATCTTAAAGTTCAGGCTATGCTTTTTGTGGTGATTACGGTTATTATTGTTATTACGGTGGTGGTGATTCAGTTGTTGGTGATGATGTTGTTGACCACCTGCAGTTAATCTTTCATTTCTTTCAGCCAATAATGCAATTTTTTCAGTGAGTCCTAATGCTAATTCTTGAGTTTTTGTCTTTTCTGTTTCGTGAACGAAATACACAGAGTTAGACAATTGATCCAAATATGCATTTAATTCTTCAGTATAAATCATACTGGCTAATACAGAAACAGTCTTTGTTTTGGATAACTCAAATACGGATGCCAATTTCTGAATAGATAATTTTTGATAGTATGGTTTAAAGACTGAAACATAAGTTTTGAGGCCTTGCACTTGGAAACTTTCCTTAAGCATTTGCTTCAAAATACGATCTTTATCAGCATACAAATATTTCCAGGCAGTAATAGAGTTGATCAACTCGTAAGCTCTTTTCCATTCGCCAGCGGCTAAAGCATCAGCACTTTGGAAGATGAAATCCTTTGTATTTTCGGCAGGTCCTGTAAATGTTTGTTTTTCAAAAGATTCCCAGTTACGTTTAAAAGATCTAACCGAATTTTTCTTATTACTGGCAATAGTAGAAACAGATAATGGAACACCAATTAATAAAGATGAAGTCAAGAAAACAGCTTCAATCAACTGCAAATTGATATGCATATGATATGGAACCATCTTTTGTCTTTCAGATAAATTAATAGAATTATTATTGGAATAACTGATTTTAATAGTTTGACCAATCAAGTCTCTAATCTTACCGGAATCGAAAAGATCATTTAGAATACGCAATGAATCTTCGATCAATCCGAGTTTAAATGCAGCCAATCCTAATTGAGCCAAAGTTCTGTTAAATAAGACTTGCAAAGCTATTTCAGAAGTGTGAATTGATGATTGCAAGTGAGACATCAATAACATATCTCTAGCTTTGTAATACTGTCCGTTAAGAGCATAGTAATAGACATGGTACAACATTGCTTTCTTTCTATAAACAGAGTTAGATTGACGGTATAGTATGGAAGAAAGATTATTGAACAACATTTGAGTATAAGCAGCATCGAGAGAATCGACATTCTCTGGAGCTATTATGATGGAAGACTTAATAGAAGAAGCTGGTAATGCTTTTAATGCAACCTTTTCACTAGAAATTATTAACTTGACAGGTCTGTAATAAATATGGTTAATTCTCATTACAATGATTCTAAACAATTGATCATTGCTATCATCAACGATATTGGAGGAATCGGTCAAAGCTTCTAAATATAATTGTGATCTAACAATTAAGTTATACATTGGGATTTCATCTCTTAATCTAGATCTGTAATTAGTAGAATCACTGCTTGGAATAGATAATAAATGTTTATTTAATTCATCGTCCAATCTATCAACAAAAGAAGCAATTGAGCCTAAAATTTCAACGACACCAGAAGCATTTGGTTTTGGTTCTGCTTGGAAATCGAAACCTGGTTCTGCATTTTCAGTGACTCTATATTTAGAGAAGTTATCCTCCAAAATAGTAAGCAATTCTTGCATGTTTTCCATTGAAGAGTTCCAATGTTCAATAGTCATGACATTAGTAGAAGAAGTGAGATCGAATCTTGACGGAATCAACAATAAGTAAACACAAATAAACTCAAATGGAGTTTCAGCGATAGACAACAATTTTTCCAAAGAAGCAACTTGTTCGTAACGGTCGACATTTTTCTTACCACGACTTTCAATAATGGATTTCAAGATAGTTGGAATGTCTTCTTCTTCTTCTTCTTCATTGCCAACGATTGATTTTTTAATTGCTGCTGATTTACCAATGAAATCTGCAGAATCTTCTTCGGCAGCAAAAGCATCCGGATCTTCATTATATTGGCTTATCAAATCTTCAAATTCTCTTGAAGATTTCTTAACTCTTTGTTTAATAGAATTGAAAGCTTTAGAAGTGACGGCGTTCATTTTAGTGTTTTCTTTAGAGACAAGAACAATGATATTTTCTAATTCGGCCAAAATTTTGATATAACATCTTGGAGTTGGGATGTTTTGTTGTTGAGACTTGATCAACAATTTATTTAATTTGTCAAATTCTTTGGATACGGTGATCCAGTCATCAAAATCAGAGGCATTATCGATAGCTTCAACACTATTTTCCATCTCTTCTAACAACTTATCTTTAGCTGATTTAACGATTTTTTTAGTATCATCATCTGATTCGCTTTCAGATTCATCTGATGAATCAGGAATATTGGAACCTTTTAAGAAATATGCAGCAGTTCTTGTAGAAGTAGTGGTACGGAATGCCATACCTTTGTCATTTTTTTCCTCTTTTTCTTCTTCTTCTTCTTCGTCTTCATCTAAATCTTCATCACTTGACTCTTCTTCTTGTTGTTTGATTTCTTCATCAGAACTGCTAAGCAATTCTTCTTCTTCAGTACTAATTAACTCTGAATCTGAAGAATCTGAATCCGAATAAGCAGCAGAGAAAAAACGAGAACTCATTGTTGTTGTTGTTGTTGTTGTTTAATAATAAAAAAAGACAAAGCCTATACTAGATAATATTATATCTCTCAACTTTTATAACCACTAATTCGCTTTCAATTATTATTATAATCAATAACCCTTTATCCTACTTGATTTGTTTCTAGTGAATATGTTGATATTGAGTATCTTGATATCAGTCAAAACAGTTCCTAGGCTATCAATATATTAATCAATGGTTCAAATTTTATTATTATAAATTAGGTTTATCCTATTATAATTCTTCTATCTATATATATATATTGTTATTTCTTAAGAAGTCTTGAATAACTTTGATTCTTATTATATGAAAGTCCTGCTTTTTTTCATCGCCAAAATTTGAGAGAAAGAAAAAAAAATTTTTCAGCATCATCCATCAACAAAAAACAAAAAAAAAATTTCTCCAAAAAAGAAAAAAAAAAAAAAATCTAGGTACAAATCCAGGCTGGAGCTGCCTATACACAACTGCCCAGAGATATTAATTTAGGCGGTTAACATAGTAAAAGCTTCCCAAATAAATGTTTTTCTAGGCTGAAATTTGGGCAGACCCAGCTAAACCTGGCGGCTCTGTTTTCCGGGTAACATACTTTTAAATCTCAAAAGATGAAATTTCAATCCAAAATAAGTAATTTAAACAAAATTGATCAAAAAGATTAGTTGAGATAAATCTCTAATAGCACTTGCTACAGTTTTTTTTGTTACAAATCGGCGATGCAAAAGAACTGCTTTTATTATAATTATAATGAGATGATAAAAAGAAGACTACATGGATGAAACGAAAATCATTTGTATAAAGAATCTTTGACTAATCTGGACAAAGCATCGAATTTTATAGTTTCTGTAGCGATGATTTTGTTTTCCGAAGATTCGTTGTTGTCAACTGTTTTTGCATCTGTTATCGTTTCTTCGATACGATTAGTATTTTGATTGATCAAGACTAAATCACCCGAGACAGTGAAACGTCTGCTAGCAAGGGATGAACTGGCTATCAACTCTTCGAATTCTTTGTCATCATACAAATTCAAATAGTTTTTCAACAATTCAGTTTTTATAGAGGATTTTATTTGAGGGTTGTTGTTGCAGTAGCCTTTGTAGATTACTTTTAAGACAGCATCTCTGATCTTTGATTCAAAAGCATCGCTAATTGCAGAACTCAAAATTAGGTCTTGATAAGATTCATTGTTGTTGATCAAGGTCCAAAAATCAGTAAACTTACAAGAAGTCAACAAATTATACACTTCTTTAATTTTGACTACTGATTCAACGAATTGATTGATTTGCGGATAATCTTCTGGCTTGTTAGCAACGCTAGATAATTTATTGAGATCCATTAAGCTGTAACTTGGCAATAAATGTAAATACAATTCAAAATCGATATTGTAGAATTCACTCAACCCAAGCAAAAGAACATTTATCGTGCTTTCTTCTCTTTCTTCGGTAATTGGTTCAGATGCAAATTCATATAATTTTAATAATGCCAAGTTCGCTTGCACATCACTGAATCCCTTTTCACATTGCAATTTCACATAATCTTCTAAATCTTTCAAAACTGTGATGTCATATCTTCTTAAACTGCTGAGAATCTCGTGGATTTCAGAAGTTCTTTCTGTTGGTATAGCCACAAGTGTATTTTCCATTATTATTATTCACTGCAAAAAAAAAAAATTAAATAAAAGTTTTCTCAATTATGTGTATATTCAGGGAGTTGCCAAGTCGTGCCTTTATTCTTTTCTACTAAAACAAAAAATCTATCAACGTATTTATATATCAAATCAATATAAAACAAACTTATCAACACAACAGCTAATTCTTATAGATTGTTAATATATTCACTATGGATCTCAGGTATTTTCAATTATTCTGGATTATTCTCAATACTGTAGTATTCCAATATTCTCCATATAAGCCTAATCGATTTCAATATTCTTGATCAATAATCTTTGAATTATAAAAATTAAAGAAAGAAAAATTTTCAAAGTAAAAATAAAATTTCAATGTGGAAAAAAAAAGGAAAAATTTTTAATAAAAAAAATGGCCAAAAAATGGAGTTACCCGACCACATCTCCATTTTTCAGTATTCTGTAAATAGTTATAGTATATGATTGTTTAATTGTTGATACTTACGCTATATAATTGTTTAATTGTTAATACTTACGTTATATGATTGTTCAATTGCTGATAGTATTATTCAATAAATAGTTGTATAATTGTTGATTGAGTGAGAAAGGTTGATGTTGTTTATTGAATAATTGTGTAATTTTTTTGATAGTAACATGTATTGAAAATGGAGATTCGTTGGCTATATGAATAGTTTATTGAATTATTGTTTAAATTAATATAGAATGTTTTGTTATTTTATTCGCTGTTTGATAAATGAAATAAGATTATCATTGATTGTTTTATTAATCTTTGTTCATTGGTTGTTTTATTATAGAAAAAATTATTGCGAATTGTAGTCTAATCTATTTTATATTTGTATTCGTTTTTTACTTTGCATTTGGTTACATCCAACTAAACAGTTTTTATTTAAAAATTATTATACTTTTGTTAAAAAATATTATACCTTTGTCAGAAAATACTATGTTATTTTTGTAATCCGAAATATATTCTATCAACAAACATAAAATACACATCGTATGTAGATTTTCAACGAATCGCATTATTGGAACCCAAGAATCTCCTGGATGTATTTGTCAAAGGGAAAAACCGCAACACCAGTCTCTTGGCTGTCAAATTTCTTAAATGAGTTAGTACATCTCAATAACCAAATCAAACTTTCGACATAACTATCAAATTTGAGATAAATTCCCCCACCACCATGTGAAAATTTCTGAAATACAAATAACACAGTGTCTGTAGGTAGTCTATAACCAAAATTCTTTAAAGTCTCCTGATATTCACTGAACGAAATGGATTTGCTGCCATCTTTATCATAATTTTGAAAAACAGATCTCCAATGATTGATATACAGCCAAAGATGGTAAAATTCTCGGAAAGTGATCCGTCCAGTTCCTTCTTTATCAAATAGCCTAATCATCAACTGTACAGTAGATAACTGGAACTTCGATTGATCAGTGTTGAACAATGCCAAAGATAATTCATTCTCCGTAAGGTATCCAACACGATTGCGATCCACCTTGTTAAACAACTCTCTCAATCTTTGCTCAGTGATCTCTGCTTCTGTTAGTTGCGGTTGCATTGGCATCATGACTTGTTGTGGTTGTTGTGCCATCATCATTTGTTGTTGTGGAACCATTGTAGGTCCAATATTATTTCCCATGTTATTCATTATGTTGTTTCCCATTGGAGTTCCCGTTGGAAATGATTGTTGTGTCTGCTGTTTCATCATCATTTGTTGTTGCATTTGTTGCTGCTGCTGTATTTGTTGTTGCTGTTGCATTTGTGGATGCTGGAGCTGTTGTTGGGGTGGCGGCACCCGAGGCACATGACCATTTGGTTGTTGTTGAGCATATATCTGTTGTTGTTGAGGGTGGAGAGGTGGAGGTTGCATTCTCTGCTGTTGTGGGACCACGGTCCTCGATTGTGATTTTTGCATTGACGAGGATGTTCTGTTGCTAGTGCCGCTACCTCCAGTCAATTGTTGCTGTTGTTGCTGCAGAAGTCTTTGCATACCAGAAGGTGTTACTCTATGAGACGTCTGTTGTTGAGCAGTTCTATGTGCCTGCTGTTGGGACAAAGGAGCTCCTGAAGTTCTTATAGGAGACCCAACGCTGCTGCTACTACCTGTCATTGGGTCGCTATATATTCCACTTGGAGGCTTCTTCTTCATGTTCATTTGATGCTGCAGCTTCTGCATCTGTACTTGACTGGCTCGTGAATAAGCTTGTTTTGGTGTCGGAAAAACCTGTATACAAATTGCAAATAGAGAAGAGAAGAAAAAAAATTCAGATTGTTAGTATATCGTTGGAAACAAAATGATACTTTACTGGAGCCTATTGCAAAAATGGTTTTTAGAAATATACATACAAAGATGTATGTATCCCATAGATTCATCCAAATAACCACTGGTGGCTATTTGATCATGATTTACCAATCACTCAAGTATTCAGTTTTCAAAATCGTTTGGCTCATCGAATTTCTTGCTGTGTATAGCTTCTTTTTCTTTTTCATTTACATACCACTAAATCATCATTGCTGCGAGACATTCTACTCCTTTATAAAAGTGATCCTACAAGGACGTACTACTGGATAATCTTGTAACTTATCAACTGGTACAAAATATGTTAGAACTTAATCAAAGACCACAGTGTTTTGCAATGGTAATTGTCCAAGTTTCTCTAATTTGTTCAAGTAACCTATGTTCTTTGCGAAATAAATTCAAGTAGAAACGAAACACAAGATAAGATAGTTATCCTATTCACAGCTATTATATATATACAAGTGTCAGTTTTATAATATGAATCGTTTCTATTGGTATTTTTTTGCAGGAAATTTTTATAAAGAGAGAGAAAAACATAAAAAAAATTTTTTTTCTTTCTTTTTACTATAAATTTTTCCTAATCATGTGATTTATGCATATAATTTGGTGGGATT
This sequence comes from Saccharomycopsis javanensis, assembly GCA_031125485.1. Taxonomy (NCBI): domain Eukaryota; kingdom Fungi; phylum Ascomycota; class Saccharomycetes; order Ascoideales; family Saccharomycopsidaceae; genus Saccharomycopsis; species Saccharomycopsis javanensis. The sequence goes on from JASTUL010000079.1 coordinate 22,971, forward strand.
TCACGTGGTAGTTGCATGTTTATGTATCATGTTGCGGTGCTATGCGTTATCATACAGATGAACAGTATTTTTTTCCTCTTTTCATCTTCCAGCAAATAAAAAGTCTTGAAACAATTGTAACAAGAAACATGATATAACGAAGTTTGATTTTTAGAATATTATAAATGGAAGAATAGATCCTCCTACTGAGAATGTTAAAGTTTATTGCTGATTCAACGTTTGAACAAAGATAGATAATGTGTATCGAAGAGTCCAAGATATCACTTTTTTTAAAAACTCTTTGAGATTTCCATATTTGTTTATTCAAAAATAATATAGGAATGTTATTGTAACGAGAAAAGAAGCTGACAGTAACTTTTGTGCTTCCGTAACAAAGACTATATCAGGCCAATAGTATGCATGCCCTGATGTCTGTGTCTTTTCGTGAATTTGTGGATAACAGAAAGACGAAGCATCACTGATGCAGTAGGAGCCAAAGTAACTAAAGCTTAATTGTATTCCAACTTTGGACAGTAGTTTTGCTTTAAAACTGATTTACCTATTCGACTCTTGAATCGCTCTTCGATTTTTTTGGTCTATTTTTTGTGGATTGGATCTATTTGCTTGTTTACGGAGCGTATATAACGTGGCTTTGACAAACGGGCACCTTCAACCATCTGCAACTAGATACCAAATTCTGTATGCCGACATATTTATTCAAAAGTATGCTAAATCTCTAAACTAGCGCTTTGTATAGTTGAAGGTGAGAAGACTTCAGTTTTATTCTTAATGAATTTAATAACAGCTCCACCTGATTAATAGAAAAACATATTAGCAACTAAGATCCCTAATATATACATACATAATAACGTCGAGAAAAAGAACATAAAACAGTTAAATTTATCAAAATTAAATCACAGTGTTCTGAAGCCATAAATTTAGAAACTATTGTCAAATTCCTTATTTTCCTGATCTTCAAATCGAAGTATACTAAACTGAAACATTTTGCCGCATTGTTGAAATCTTGAAGGTCTAATTCCATAAAATTGTGACAAATGTTCTACTGTACGTAAAATACAATTTATTACAAATGGTAATAACAATACTGAACTTATGAAAACAAATTCAAGTTCATGTTCAGACATGGTTGGCAATGAACAGCTCAATATATGTATGTATTCAATCGATAACTAGGGTAGAAACTTCTCTCATTGTTTTTTTCTTACTGTGAGACAAATGTTTTTGTGTAGAAATCATTGCTATAATGTCATAGATTTCTCAACAAACTGCGTTAGCAATAAAAAGCATATATAGCAAACCATTCGAATTTCGATGTTCTTGCTACATTTGGCAGTCTACAAATAGTTATATAATAATAATAATAAACGTATCATTTGGAGGAACATAATAATCTAATCATCTTGGTATACAAAATTCGACCAAAAATAAGTAAAGCTGTTAAACATGTGTGGTCAGAAATGTTGCTCATCTTCCGGGTTGTAAATGAATGTCTGATTGAAGTTGAATCTAAAATTTTTCCTGTTGGTAGTGAGGTAAATCAGAAAGATTATTTCATATCAGGTGAATTACTGCAGAGAAACATAGTCTACCTATCCTGTTATAGACTGCTCATTCAGCTAGTATCTTCTCTTTTTCTGTAACGAGTTTCTTTTCATCCACTTATTCCTCAATCCAACTACACTACCGGTCTTGCTACCAACATTGGACACTATAGCTGGAGCCAAAGCATTTTTTTTCTTTTGGCTATTAAGCAATTTCACGTTAACGTGACCCACAGTTTTACCCTTTCGATTCATTTCCTTGACAATTTTCTTCTTTGTTTTGCGGATCTTGGCGTTTAAATATTGGTCTTCATCATAGTCATTTGGCTGATCCGCGTCAAACAACTTTTTGTGGGTTGCTTTCTTTGATGATTCTTTTTCAAGTGCTATCTGTAATTGTTTCTCTTCTTCCAGATCACTATCTGATCTGTCATCTGCGAGGGCATTCAAAAGATCATCTGGCAACACATCTGGCACCAGTAATTTTTTCTTCTCTTGCTTCTGCTGCTTGAACTTCAAGTCTTGCGTTCTTCTTTTTGACTTTAGTTCCTGGATCTCTCTAGCCTTTGCTTGCTGTATCTCTTTCTCTTTCAATTTATATGACTCCTTACTGTCTCCTACTGCTTCTTCTTCTGGAGCCTCATCATCGCTTGACGAATAGTACTCATCCTCTGCTGCTTCGCCATTTGTCTGTATTTTTTCGTCTTCCGCTCTACTTGTTTCTTCCCTTTCTTCAGCTCCTTCGTGTTCACTATGTTCATCTGCGGTAAGATAATCTTCCTCTGAATCTGCTTGCTGGCTATTCTGTCTCTTCATTTTTGTAATTCGCAATAAATATATATATATATATATCCTACAGCCTCAAGCGAGTAATATTTTAACAGCTTGATCCCCTTTTGTCCTGATATTTTTCAAAACCTAATCTCTTTTTCTGTCCTAATACTTCTAAGAACTTTATCTGTTTTGGATGCTATTTCAAAAAAATTCAATAGATAATCAATGTTATATATTATAATCAATGTTATATATTATTCATTGAGTTTCTTCAAGTTTCACCTTTTTTGAAATCCTCGATGCTCTTCTCATTTTTCTCCGGAATGCCGGATCCGTTTTTTTCTTTTTTTTTTTTCTTTTTTCTTTTTTAGCGCCATAGATAACGAAAATGGGGAAATTTTTAACTTTTTTGCTGTAAAATCTCGATATAATACAGAGGGGCAAAAAGCTTAATTGTTACCAGATAATCTTGAATATCTATAGAATATTTGTGAATATCTCTATATGAATAACTATATCGGATAGGATATATAGGTACACTGCATAGATCAAAATTAAAGAAACGAGTCAAGTCTTGGAAAGAATAATGGAAAAAGATATTGGCAGATATCCTTCAAAAAAGAATTCAGAAGCTTTTTGCCGTTTATCGTTTGTTTCCAGATTTAAAGTTTTATTTTTATCCATTGCAACAGCAATTGCTTTAATTTATTGGTTATCACCCATGAATACTGCTGCTTCCAGCTCTTCTTCCATCGATGGAATCTCTCAAGCTGTAGAACTGGTGAAATTTTCCGATGAAAATAAAAGAAATCTTTCTTTACAGGCACTTAGAACCGGTCAATTTTCCCCAGATATCAAACAAATTCAATGGATCCATTCAAATAGCGCACAAGGTGACATTTACTTGACCAAAACAGACTCGCAATATCTCATTAATAAAATAACCGATCCAGACTATGAAAAAGTCTTATATAATAACTTGAGTTTTGAGTACAACAATCAATCCATCAAAATCGTCGATTTAATTGCTTCTCCAGATTTGAAATTCGCTTTGCTTGCTACCAACAGGAAAAAAATCTGGAGACATTCGTCTACCAATCTTTTATGGTTACTCAATGTTGAATCTCAGGATATTACTCCATTGTTCAACGACGATGATGATGATGACAATAATCTTTGCTATTTCGCTAAATGGTCCCCAGATTCTACAAAATTAGCTGTCGTCAAGTACGATCAAAATATTTATATCAAAGATATCATTACTGGTGATGTATCTCCCGTCACAACTGATGGCAATTCAAACATCTTCAATGGTAAACCTGATTGGGTCTATGAGGAAGAAGTCTTTGAAGACGATTTCGCTCTCTGGTGGAATCCAACTTCTGAACACATCGCTTTTTTGAAATTCGATGATACAAACGTCAAGACTTTCCCAATTGATTACTTCGTTCAAGATCAAAAGAAATCACCTGTTGGCCACTATTCAAGCTATCCAAAGGAAACATCCATCAAGTATCCAAAAGCAGGCTTTGAAAACCCAAAATTGTCGGTTCACGTCTTTGATTTGGCAAATAATAAGACTACTGACTTGTTCAATAACTTTGATGAAGATCAATTTTTGGACTATTTAGTTACTGAAGTTCTTTGGATGGGTAACTCCAAGATCTTCTTGAGAACTACTAATAGAATTTCTAATATCTTGAAAATTGTTATCGTTGATAATGATTCCTTAAATTATGATATTGTTAGATGTGAGGAAATCAAAGATAATGGTTGGTTTGAATTGGTTCATGACACAGTTTACATTCCTAAAAATGGGACACTTAGATTAGAAGATGGGTATATCGATACCTTAACTATTGACAACTTCAATCATCTCGCATATTTTGAACCAATCAACTCCAAAGCTCCAAAAAAAATTCTAACTTCTGGTGATTATGAAGTAGTTGGTGGTGTTCAGGCTGTCGATTTGGAATCAAATCAAATTTTTTTTACTTCGACCAAACATTCTTCTATTGATAGACATTTGTATTCAGTTAATTTACAATCAGGTGAGATTTCAAACTTGGTTGATGACTCAAAGAATGGGTATTACACAAGTAGTTTCTCGAAAGATTGTAAAAATATCTTGATTAGCTATTTAGGTCCTGGTGTTCCTTATCAAAAAATCGTCTCCTTAAACAACAATGAAACTATTAAAAATCTCGTAAATGCCTTTGAAAAGTCCGAAAACTATTTAACTACCAATGAAAAATTAAAGGCCGTGATTAAGAAATTTAATCTTCCTTCCATTACCTATTCTGAAATTGAATTAGATGATGGAAGTTTAGCTAATATGAGAGAATTCAAGCCTTACGATTTTGATGAAAATAAAAAATATCCATTATTTGTTTATGTTTACCAAGGTCCAAACTCGCAATTAATTACCTCTCAATTTAGTATTTCGATGCTCTCTGTTATTGCCCTGCAATTGAATGCGGTTGTTGTCACCATAGATGGTAGAGGTACTGGCTTTAAAGGAAAGGAGTTCAGATCTATAGTTTACCGTAACTTATCACATATTGAAACTCACGATCAAATTAGTTCTTTCAAGAAATACATTAAAGAACATTCATTTATTGATCCAGAGAGAACTTTAATTTACGGTCACTCTTATGGTGGCTATATGACTTTAAAGGTATTGGAAAATGACTCTGAGAAAGTTTTTAAATATGGTATCAGTGGTGCACCAGTTACAGACTGGAAATTATATGATTCTATTTACACAGAAAGATACATGGGATTACCTCAAGAAAATGCGAATTATGAAAAAGGCAAAGTGGGTGGTAGCGGAAATATTGAAAATTTTGAAAAAACAAAAAGATTTTTATTGATTCATGGTAGTGGTGATGATAATGTTCATATTCAAAACATGTATCAATTATTGGATTTTTTTAATTTAAACAATTTGGAAAATAAATACGATTTGATGGTTTTTCCAGATAGTAATCACGGAATTAGTCACCATAATGGTGGCTATATCATGTACAACAAGATCTTATGGTGGGCCAAGATGGCTTTTAACGGAATGTTTGATGGATTTGATCAATATGACTATCATAATGGCAATTTAGATGCTAAAATTGTAGGATTAGGTCCTGTGGATTATACTGGAGATGCAAGATACTTAAAAATGAGATAGTGCGTACTTGATTTTTAATGTTCTGATCATATGTTTATCATCAAGAATATAATGTAACAGTTATAAAAAATAACGTAATAAAATTAGAATCAATATAATATAATAAAATTAAAATTAATATAATATTATAATTGAGAAAAATAATATATAGTATAAGTGAGAACTATTATAATGTACTAATTGAAAAATAAGATAATGTAATGATTGAAAAATAATAGATTATAATGATTGAAAAATAGTATCACATAATCTTGACTGAAAAATAGTATCGTATAATCTTTAAGAAAATAAACGATAATGATATTTTAAAAGTGTATATATAATTAGTCATATTGAATAAAGCAAGATACGGCTATGAATCGCAAGTGTTTGATTTGATTTATAATAGATAAAATATAGATACCTAGTTTCTTATAAATATGACCAATCATTTCTTGATAAATGTTTTAGTATATTCTCTTTCTGGATCTACAAGGATTGATAATAAAAGAAGAAATAAATAAATATTTGTTCAATGACAACGACACCTAGAATATAAAATAAAGAGCAAAAAAGAGAAAAGAGAGAAAAATCTAATAAAGGATAAATGAAATGCTTTTAAAAAGAATCTGGAAAAAAAATAATATATAACGCAGTTGAAACAAACAGAAGTTATCAAAAGTCAACCTGGAACAACAAAATTCCTAAAAAAGAAGCAGCAAGTTAAGAATATCATGAATCAAAACATCAAAAGATATGCTGATAAAGAGATTATGAAGGGAATTTGAGCATCAAAGGAAGCTGCTGCATTTGTGCTGGCATTTTCTGACAGACTGGAAGCATCAGCTGCCAGCTTCAAGGAGCTATAATCATAAGTGCTCAGATAGCTGGAGACAGGTAATGCTGAAGTGTATGTCTCTTTAAAGGTTTGGGACCATGTGGCTTGAAAAGTAGAACCTGAAGTGACCCAGACTAAAGTTGGTGAAACAGATGAAGATGAATCAGTGGCTGTACTGGTTCCTGATGTTGTTGTTGCAGTGGTTGCTGTTGCTGCATTGGCAGCCGGAGTGGTAGTTGTTGCGGTGGTGGCTGTTGCTGCATTGGCAGCCGGAGTGGTAGTTGTTGCGGTGGTGGCTGTTGCTGCATTGGCAGCCGGAGTGGTAGTTGTTGCGGTGGTGGCTGTTGCTGCATTGGCAGCCGGAGTGGTAGTTGTTGCGAGCGAGGTTGCTGCATTGGCAGCCGGAGTGGTAGTTGTTGCGGTGGTGGCTGTTGCTGCATTGGCAGCCGGAGTGGTAGTTGTTGCAGTAGTAGATGTTGCTGCATTGGCAGCCGGAGTAGTAGCTGTTGCAGTAGTAGCTGTTGCTGCATTGGCAGCCGGAGTGGTAGTTGTTGCGGTGGTGGCTGTTGCTGCTGCTGCATTGGCAGCCGGAGTGGTGGCCGTTGCAGAGACACTAGTGGTAGTACCACCATCAACAGCTGTGGCAGCAGCAGCATCAACAGCACCATTAGTAGTGATTTTCGAAGTTGTTACCAGTGAGGCTGTGGTTTCTTGTAACGCGTCAGCCGTAGCAACAGCACAAATTATCAAGAATCTCAAGATTTCAATCATTTCTAACTGTCTGGCAATCTTTCAAAGAATATATCCCAGCAATTGTCAAATGTAGCTCTGGTTATTATATTTTAAGTCTCAAAATCAATAAAAAATAAAACCATATTATAAAATATTAAAAAGAAAAGAAAGTTAAGAAACTTGAAATGAACGGATAAATGCCACTAAAAATAGATTAATCCTTGTACAAAATCCGTGAAAAATCTCGATCATCCAAGAAAAAAAAAAGGGGGAAAAAAAACGTAATTTTTTTTTCCTTTTGAAAAATCACGTGAGGCACGTGAAGCTATTTTTTTTTTTGTTTTTTTTTTTTGAGTATTTTGATTTCTCTTACAATATATAGTAAATTCCACGGAATTTATAGATAATATCAGTATTATTGTGGAGAAAGATCCATTTTATCCATAATGACTAGGAGATTCATCCAACGATTTGAAGCTCAGTAAGGGGTAATGATATTGTGTGTCAGAAAAGGTTAACTGTGGCTTTATTTTTTTTTCTTCTTCCTTTTTTTTTTTTTTTTGCAAATGATAGATGTCCTATTGACTCCAAATACGATACTGTTGGAAGAATCTATTGGCCAGTGGAAGTCCTGTATGGCTTCGCCGTTGCCTGATATTGAGAAGATATTTCCCTATTTGATATCCGATAATTCGCTAGAGACTCCAGTAGCAGCCGACAAACATGTCATGTTTATAAATAGTGGCGAACCGTTCACGGCGACTACTTCGTACAATTATGTGTCTTATCAAGACATTTTGACCCCATTGGAAGAAATATACATAATAAATCAGCCCAGACTACGAAATATAGTATCCGACCTTGTTCAATCCGTTGACGTCGCTGATGATTCTTTGGTTGATACAATATTGAACGACATTTACCTTGTTGGTAATTATTTCCCGATGTTCCGTTTATTAAATGGCGATTTTGAAGGACTTCAAGAAAAAGTATCGATTAGATGTTTTGACAGTCAAATCAACAAGTTTTCAAAATTCTCAGACTTTGTGGTTTTTTGTTTCAATGACTGCCATGGTGTTCAAAATAGATGTAACGATTGTAATTGTGATTCCGTTTACAGACTATTGACTATTGCTCAAATATGCGAAATGAAATTAAGAAACGCAATCTCAGAAGAAAGCCAGCGAATTCCAGTCAATGACTTTACTACAAATAAAAATTATATCAATAAAAGTAGATCCTCTACATTGAGTACTAACAACGAGGATTCCATTACAAAGTCAAACTTATCAGGTAAACAATCAAATCGTATTGCTGGCTATTACGATTGTGTTGATGATGAATATGAAGAAGGCTTATCTATGGATTTTTCTTCCCTTTTGAATATACTTCTGCAAAATTCAACATTCGCTGAAGTTTTACCAAATGAATTTGATTATGATGAAAAGCTCTTTGAAAAAAAAATTTATAATATTATAAACTCCAAATTCATGCCCTATCAAAAAACAAAATTTAAAAGCTCTGTTCTAAAGAGTTTTACTAATAATGACTATATTGACTCGTTGAAATCTACTTTATCTTATATTCCTTGTACTGATTATCTTAAAACTTTGGAAACTAACTGCGATCAAATAATTAATTTTGAATACATTTCAAATATTGAAACTAGAAAAATTAGCAGCTGTTCATATCTTTCAACAAGGGGATTATTGGTTAATTCGGGTATATGGTTTGGTAACATCCATGATTTTTTAACTGCACAAAATAATGACTATGAAAAAGTATGTAACAAGAAACTACTTTTGGATCGTTCAAAAAATTCAGACACTTCCATTCCAGATTATTGCTTGTTGCAAAACAGTATTATTTTCAATAATCAAAATAGTTTTATAAATAGTTCTCATTATGAAGATATTCAAAAAATTGCCTACGACACAGCATTGAAACTGCCGCACACTGATTGTTGCTGCTCCAATTTTGACATATGTATCGAAACAAAAAAAGGTTATGTATTTCCTTCTTTTAAAAAATTGAATGATACATATGATCGTATAATTACTTTTTTTGCTAATCCTAAGGTATATACTCCTGATGACACAATTTATTTGAAATTTCCAGCATCCGGGTCTGTTGGATCATTGCTTTCTTTTTCCGTTGAAGACATCATGAAAATTTTAGATTTATGCAGAATCTTGCAACTAATAAAGGAAAATAACACGTTTAATAGTATAAATGAGAAATCTCTAATATTTGCTTGTCTAATATATTGTGAAAATGGCTACGTTGAATCTTCATTGTTACTATTTGTTTTTTTAATTTACTCAACAGGGCTAAGTTTTCTGCAACTACTTTCTGAAGCTCATCAAAATAAAATGATTGCAGGAAGACCTTTTTATTTATTTGGTAATGATTATTTGTTACTAAACCAACTATTTCCAATTTTGCATTGCTATGGTTCTTTTTATTGTGAATATCCTTTGAACAATCCAGAATTGGCTGAAATTCAACTGCTAATTCAAAGCAATACAGATCCGCAATTCTTAAGTCCTCCATTTGAAGTTAACGAGGATGTTATATCTAAAATTTTGTTGGGTAATTTTGTTGAGAGTTCATCAGGCATATCATCAATTATTTCCACGAGTATTAGTGTAACTTCTGCAACTAGTCTTATTAATAACAATAGTACCAGTAAAAGCAGCTGGAATCCGCAGCAGAAACTTTCAGAAGTACATTCACTACCCTCTAGAATCCTTCCCAACTTATATTTAGGATCTTTGGAAAATGCTTCATCTTTAGAAACTCTTGAGACACTTGGAATAAACGTATTGATTTCCGTTGGAGAAAATACTAACTGGCTAAGAATTCTTCCAAGCAGCCATTACATTTTGACTAGAAAAGAAAATGTAACTATCTACAAACTTAATCCAAATATTAAAGGTTCATGTACAAATATGTGTAAAAAATTCCCTGTCAGCTATATTCTTTATGTTCATAATATTAAAGATGATGGTAATGATTATATCTCATTAGATGCGTTTCATGAAATATTTGATTTCTTTGATAAATATACTGAGATAGATTTGCATAAGATAATTAACTCAAATAGTAATAAGATATTGGTTCATTGTCAAGCTGGTGTTAGCAGATCTGCAACTATAGTCATTGCTTATCTTATGAACTACTTGAAAATGAGACTAGAATCTGCATTCTTATATGTGAAAGCTAGAAGACTTAATATTCTAATACAACCAAATGTCAAATTGGTCTACGCTTTATTTAAATTACAAGAATATTTGATAACAAAAGAGCAAAATATCCCTGCAGAATTAAGAAAGATTGATTGGCCAGTCTTTTGCAAAAATCTAGGTATTCCAAAAGAGTAAAACACTTTTTTTTGGTATATTTGAAAAATGTTTCTACTCAAAATCTTTGATATCTATTTCAACAACGAATTTTTAAATGCAATCAATATTAATTATGACTGATGTCAAAATTATAATATACATAATATAATTATGCTAGACTAAATGGCTTTAGCGTATTCTATTTTTTTTTTTGTTCAGAAAAGAGTCTAAACAGATTCAAGTGCTTAAAAACCCCAGATAAAAACAATGGCTTACGGGACTTTCATAAATGTCACTTAGCTCGAATAATGATTAGAAAATGCATAGATATATAGTGTTATTAGTGGTAATCATTGATGAAATCTCTGTAGGTTGCAAACACTAATTAAGAAGTTTACCTCACGCTCATCTAATGGCAACTCCTTTCTTACCAATAAAAAATAAACAATACAATTTAACAATTTAAAAAACCGCATGGTCTATAAAATGTTGCAGTTATAAATCTAAATTCGTTGGTATATATATATATATATGAAATACTAGCAAGACCTTATTGATTGAATATATTGACGTTTATTCTTCATTCATCAACAAACAGTAAAAGCAATTGTTCAGAAAAAAAAAATCGGTCGATAATCACCTAATATGTCGCATTGATGCAAGTTTATGTGCTCTGTTATTTTATGCATTTATGTGTGTGTTGCTGCTTTAATATGCATATATCATGCTATATAACAGATTCACGGTTTTATGGATTCAATGCTTATGAAACAATATTTCTGCAACTATAATTAATCAGATTCCCTTTTTCTTCTTCTTTTTAAATTTACAGTTTGTCTTTGATAAACCACGTGTTTATCATGTGATATTATGTTATTTTTAGAAAACTGTCACATGAATATCATGTGACTTTTTTCTAGTGATTTCACAATCTTTTTAAAATTTCCCAAGAGCTCGAATCAAATTTTTTGGCTTATAGAATACAATCTGCAAAGAACTGTTGTCAAATACGATATCCTATCAATTCTTGTTTATCTACATGTAGATAGTTGAATTTTCATGAATTGTTGCGAGGTTTTATTTCACAAACGTAAATCAATAGTGAACGTAAATAATTTGAAGAATTAAAAGCGTTTGGATTTACCACCAATTGTCTGAAGAGAAAATACTAAATAATTGTATTTAAAAACAAAATTCTATAAAAATGCATATGTAAATAATAAACAAGTAAAATCCTTAGTTAAAATGAAATAATTGAATAACTAGCTAGATACTACAACTTTATATGGATTAATTGGTATTCTTGAAATATTCCAACCATATTTTTCCAATTTTCATATCTCTGTGTGAATTTACTATGAGAATTTACACTTAATGTGAGAACGTAATATTATGAGAATTTACACTTATCGTGAAAACGTAATATTGAGATTACTCTTATATTAAACTAAATAAATATAAATATAAAAAAAAATATTTGATAAAAGTAGGGAATTGTTGGTCTATTTATAGGCCAAAATTCAAGTAACGGTATTTTATCAAAATGATAGTTAAACAAAAAGAAAGAGTTAAATTATGAGTCATTTAAAGCATTAAGGGAAATTTGCCTGTTATTAATAATACATAATTCGGTGAACAGTGGTTTCTGCTGAGTTCTTTGAATAGTTTCCAATAAGAAAACCAGGATCTGTCTTAAGACTGCTCTAGGTCAAGGTACC